>CAJHQP010002203.1:0-91547 GCA_905132765.1 Moricandia arvensis
ACTCCAGCTTTGTTTATTCTTCATTCCAACAGATCTTGGTGTGGCGACTCAAACATGAAGAAAGTTGGTGTCTGTGGCATGATGGGGGGTCAAGGGGGAAGGTCACACAAAGAAGGAGGTGTTGGTTCCCAAACCAACAACCCAAATCTGTCTAGTCATGAACCGGTTAACCATGGAGGTTCAAGGAACCAGCACAGGTTCCTTGACTGTAAGATAACTTCCTTCCCTTGTATAAAGCTTGTGACTTTTGTTATGGCCGTGTGGTGTACTGTGTGTTCATGTCCTGAGGGTCTTATAAAGCTTGCTAGATACTGTCCCAGGATGCTTGAATGTCTTGTGTGGTGTTTTGTTGTTAAAGGTCATTACTTGGTCACTGCTTGAACGTGTATTAGGGTGCTAGATAGTGTATCTGCTCCAGTGATTGCATTCATGTCTGTTTAGAACTTGTTAAGGTGTGTTCTGTCATCATTCACTGAACTGTTACTGCCTTAAATTGATGCATCTAGATTCAAGTCAGATGCAGATTAAGGAGGTGTGTTTAAAATTCCTAAGTAGCTTGTCTTGAATCTGATATGATCTTGCTTGTGCTTAGAGAGGTTGCTTGACAAAATTAAAACTTGATAATGTCTGGTTTAATCTGTTGCAAAGCTTGAGACATTGGTGATCAAACTTGATGGATAGTCAAGGATTGATCCCAATGAATTTGTGGCCTAATCTATTCTGGAGGTTGAGTGCTGTACAGGGACATAAGAAGTGTCCAGTGTCTAACCAAACCAAGTAAGAAAAGGCGTTTCCCATTGAGAAGCAATGGAGAGTTTACTTGTGTGTAGAGATGGTGGCGTTAAGACGCAATGGAGAGTTTACTTGTGTGTAGAGATGGTGGCGTTAAGACACTGCTGTGGAAGCAGTGTGCTGCTAGTTCAAGAGGCACACAAGTAGGAGTGGTCATCACTTAAGACCATGGAAGACTGGTGACCAAAGGCACTGGTGATTCGTATGGGGGTTAAGCATCAAATCCAAAAGAGGATCGAGGTGCTCCTTGTTTAGACGAGTCATGAGACTGCTGGTTGAGCAGTAATGACTAAGGAAGGGTGCAGTAGGAGTTAAACATCAAGTCCAGAGAGGATGGAGGTGTTGGTCCCTAACTGGGTCATGAAGCTACCTGCTAAGGAGTAATGTGAGATCTTTTGATATTGAAGATGAATAAGTAATAAGAGTGAAACAAAGAACAGATTATGGAACAAAGAGACTCGATTTAGACTAAGAGCTAAGAAAGATTAAGAGACTATGAAGAACATGTTTGAAGACTCGAAAATAATAGAGAGAACTGTATGCTCTATTCATCCACTTGGGGCTGCAATATATAGAGAGGGATACAAGGGTTTTCATAAAGCAAGAGAAGGAAAGATGTGGCTGAGACCAAAAGAGGGGGCGCGCCTAATTCAAAGCGAGGCTTCCTGGCCAAGTAAATGGCATCAGCATCTTTGACAAGATACTGATCCTTCCAGCTCGTGCCAGCCTGTCCATGCGGCTCCCTTCTTCCTTTCCAATGGGAGGATAAGGTTACCTCC
Organism: Moricandia arvensis; assembly: GCA_905132765.1. Lineage (NCBI taxonomy): Eukaryota > Viridiplantae > Streptophyta > Magnoliopsida > Brassicales > Brassicaceae > Moricandia > Moricandia arvensis. The sequence goes on from CAJHQP010002203.1 coordinate 1,572, forward strand.
CAAGTAAAGCAGTCAGGTGACTTTGGTTTTACCCGAATGGTAAATCTTTGTCGAGATGCTTTTGGTCAACCTTGTACAGCCTGTACGGCCTTGTACGGCCTGTACGGCCTTGTACGAACAAGGTCGACCCAAACCCTTCTCCTCTTTTCTTTCTAATCAACCCCAAGATAGATACCACAACTTAACACTCCCCCTCAAGCTTGACCATATGGAACAAGTCAAGCTTGGAAGGCTATGTGGTCTTCCTCATTAAAAACCTCACCAAAGAGAAAACCCTTTTTGGGATAAAACCCTTTGATGAGGGAAAAAGAGTAAAGACCCCATATCAGGGGATTAGCTAAGTTGGGTTAGATCAATGAGTCCCAACCTCACATAGATGGACTCCATTGTCTTTTGTCTAGCTGCCTTTGTAAACACATCCGCCAACTGATCCTCACTCCTTGTATAATATGGCAAGATCACTCCCAAACCAATAATTTGCCTCACCTGGTGGCAATCAACCTCAATGTGCTTGGTTCTTTCATGGAAAACAGAGTTGGAAGCTATATGGATTACGGCTTGGTTCTCACAGTGCATGGTCATTGGTGTAGACTGATCAATCTCCACATGCTTCAGAATGCCTTTGATCCACACCTGCGCGTTTGTAAGCTTCAGCATTGCCCTATACTCAGCTTCTGCACTGGAACAAGAGACCACCTTCTGCTTCTTGCTTTTCCAGGTAACTAGGTTCCCACCTATGAAGGTGCAATATCCAGTGGTTGACTTCCTGTCCATCCTATCTCCTGCCCAATCCACATCACAATAGACCACCACTTCAGTGCTTCTGTTGCACCCCATCCATACTCCAAGGTTTGGTGATTCGTTGAGATACATCAGGATCCTTTCAACCATGTGCCAATGATTTTCCTTTGGGATTTGCATGTGTTGGCTCACCTGGTTCACAACAAAGCAGATATCAGTTCGGGTAATGGTAAGATAGATCAACTTACCAAAAAGCTTTCTATAAAGCTTAGGATCATGGAATGGCCGGCTATCTTCAATATCCCCCTCACGAGGAACTTTGTACCCATCCTCTAGTGGCATCTTGGCTGTCTTCCCTAAAAGTTTGAGAGAATCTGAGTGTAGAGAGTGAGAATGAGAGACAACAGTGGAGAGTTTGATTCAGGTCAAGAGGAGTTTGATGATTCTCCAGAGGAAGATAGAAGTTCAGCGTCTCATGATCAAAGTGGAGATGCTCAAGAAGGTCAGAGAAGTCCAGGCCCTGATCTTCAAGAGGAGGAAGAACCTGAAGGAAGGGAAGTAGAACAACAACAACAGTTGAGGAGAAGCTCTAGGATAAGAAGACCACCATCTAATTAGGTCAACACTAGGGTCTACTATAATGCCCAAGCTGTTGCGCACTCATCTCAAGTGGTCTGCTCTTTTACTCAGTTCCAGAAGAACATTGTTCCTTCATGGTCAGCCTAGATGAGATGATGTGATCATGGAAACCACCAAGGATGATGTGATCATGGACCGGATCACTAAGGAGAACAAGGAGAGTCTAGATGAGCCACATGACGCCATAATGCACCAGCAGCCTGGTGATGATGCTGTAGCCATTCCAGAAGGCCCCATGACTCGTTCCAGAGTCAAGAAACTTAAGGAGAATGTTGTTGGATTACGCACTTCACATCCACAACAAGAAGAAAGTCTTGGACAAGGTTTGATCCGAGATGTCTTGATCACAATTCAAGCCATCTCTACATCAAGCTGAGTTAGTGTCTAGGCAAGACATTTGGCGCGTGCTCTTTTCCTTGCTTTTGGTTTTGTCCCACGAGGTTTTCCGGAGGAAGGTTTTTAACGAGGCCACAACTTGTCTTACACATCACTTAGGCTCTATCTCGGCCCAAGGCTAGCAGAAGTTTACATTTTTAAGCTTATGTTATTTTTAAACTATAGTTTTCCTTTTTACTATTTTCGAAACCCTAGAGAGCCTGTTCTCTGGTTTCTTTTATTTAAAGGGTTCTCCTAACCCTATGGTACTCAAGCAATCAATAAACCACGAGTTTCTTTTCTCTCTTGACGGCTCTCTCTCTCTCTCTAGAAGTTGTCGAGTTCTGGTGTGTAATATCCAGAGACCTAAGGGCTTCTTATTTGGTGTGTCATATCCAGATCAGTCTCCTAGGAGTATCAAGAGATCATCCATCCCTCTTGTGTCACCATTCAATCCACAAACCTTGAAGAACTTTAGTCTCTGATTCGTTCTTGCAAGGATCTATCCATCCCCATCAACCAAAGAGCATCCTAGGGACGCATCATGTGGTATCAGAGCAACTTTGGTTAGGGAAGTTTCGTTTTCTCTTAAACTCTTTTTGTTTCATCCGTGTTTCATATCTATCATCTTGAATAAGCATTAGATCTAATCTGTTTAGGGCTGCTCGAATTTCATAGAGATTAGACAAGGTTTTAAACTTTTTCCTTTTTGCTTGTAGAAACCCTAGTTGATAAACCCTAGCCGCAGAAGTTCTTTTCTCCCTAGATCACTTTGTTTCTTCTGCAAATCTTGTTAATCACCTTGAACACGAGTAGATCTAAGTTGTTAGGCTGCTCGAAATCTTAGAGAAGTTTTAGACAAGATTTAGAAGAATTTCCTTTTTGCTTGCAGGCGGAAGCCCTAGAATTGGAAAAACCTAGCCGCTATCCTTTTTTCTCTTATCTTGCCGAGCAAGCTTATCCTTTTTGTGTTGATTTTTTTCCTTTTTACTTCTCGTGTACTCCTTGAACTACTTACTGGCTTAATCTTTCGCTTGTCTCAGGTACCATGGCAGGAGATCAGAAAGGAGTCCTCACTAAGGATGAAAGGCTGTTACTTAAGGCAGTGAATGCTCAGCTACAGCAGAAGATGAAAGCTAGTCTTGATCAACTTTGGAAGGAGTTTAGACAGGATCTCCAACAAGCTATTCGTCATAGTCTTGATTCTAGAAGCAAAGAGAGAAGACTGATACGTGGGCATGAAGGCAGAGACAATTTTGCTGACCAGAAGATAAGAATCCATCCTTTCTATGGTGATGATGATCCGGCAGTATATGTGGAGTGGGAAGAGAAGATGGAGTTGTTATTCAATTGTCAAAGCTATGCTGAAAGAAAGAAGGTTCAGATGGCTACTGCTGAGTTTTGTGGTGACGCTTTAAGATGGTGGAATCACTTGATAAGGTCCAGAAGACTTGAGGGAAGAGAACCAGTGGAAACTTGGCATAAGCTGAGGACTTTGATGCGTAGAGAGTATGTTCCAAGACAGTACCACAAGAATGTACTTCAAAGGCAACCAGAGACCAAGCTACGCTCTTCAAACTCTGCTCAGAAACAACAAGACAGCAAGAACTCAAGTCCAGTTGTATCATCAAGCAAAACCTCAACGTGTTCCATTGAAGATAGCATAAGGAAGGCAGTTTCATAAGCGTTTAGGGATGTGGAGAAACAACTCAATCAGGCTAAGACCATATGTCCATCCTTAGAAGTACAGAACCAAGCGCCATTCACTGATGTCTCAGAACTAAATGAAGCAGAACCAGACTCAGCCGCACAATCAGATGTAAATGCACCAACTCAAGAAGCTCAAACAGAAACATCTTTAGTAAAAAGAAAGTTTGGGACAGAACAAGAGTGTTCTCTTTTCTTACCTCATCCTGAATTTAATTTCGGTACTTCTTGTGATGAACTAACTTTTATTGAACCGGTGCAACCGAGTAGCCTTGTTTTAGTGTCACAGGTTGCAAAAGAAGAATCAGTAGATAGAGAAACAGAGCAATCAACACAAGGAGAAGAGTTGGAACATCAGAACAGCTTGCAGTCTAACCCAACTCCTAAACCCTTGTCTCATAACCAGGAAAAGCACTGTAAGGAAGCTAAAGTGGTTAGGTCTGTGCCTATAATGTGTGTTAAAGTGAGTACTAAAGACATAAAACGTTTTGGTCTTGACAAAGTAAAAGATTTTTGTGTTTCAAATTCTGTTTTTGATAACTTGCTTAGATCTTGTAAAGGACTGGAACCAGAAAACCTCTTTGATCAAAAACATTTTCAAAATAATAAAAACAACATTTCTGGTCATGATTTGAGTCTTGACCAGTTTCTGAAATATAGCAAAAGCTTTGATCACTTTGAAAAGGTTTTAGAGCTTGAGTTGAAACAAGCTGATTTCGGTTTTAGACAACCTTGTGATTCATTTGCTAGAACTGAAGAGAAGAGTTTCGTTGTGAATTTTCCTAGGCATGATTTGAACACTGATGATTGTTTTGCATCCACATATGTCTTGAAAGAACCTAGGAAGTTGCATGAACCGAAATTGCATCATTCTGATTTTTGGTTTGAAAATTTGAAATCTACAATTATCTCTGAGCTTGAGATTGATTATTTGTGTGCTGAAAATAATCCTAAACGTGTAGTACTGTTCTTTGAGGATATTCTAGTGTATAACACTTTCTTTGATAAACCTTTAGCACAATTGAAACTAGAACTCTCTGCTACTGAATGTGTGAACTTGATCCTTGACGACATTTGGGTCTGTAATATTTTCTTCGATATGCATAATAGATGGAAGAGTCATACTGATTTGTGCTCTGGAGACATCCTTGTCTATAATACTTTCTTTGACCTGATAACAAACTTTACTTGTTCAAAACAAGCTGAGAAAGGTACAGGTGAAAAGAGGAGCTACATTGATCAGAGTATCAGTGATGAGTCTTTGGCTAAGTTGGAGAAGCACCAAGCAAATCTTGAAAACTGTCTAGTCGCCAGCTGTGATATAGGAGCAGTCAGAAGATCATATCTCATCCACCAAAACGATTTAGGACATGAAACCAACTGCATTAGAAACTTAACTCATCAGGCTATCACGTCGATTAGGACTCATGTCCAAAGCTTCTCAGGTGAAAGAGTTATGGATTCTACAAGTCAGGTGATCCTATCTCTGCCTTGTTTGAATTTTGCTAAGTTTAGAACATCTCAAACCTATCTATGGCGACCAGGTGAGCATGCTAAGATAAGTGGTCATGTTTTCAATGATTCTTTTATCACTCTTCACACAGATATAATACTCTTGTTTTTATCAAAAGAGCCAAGTATAGATTTCAGGAAAGCTTTGAAGGGTGTAAGGAGAAGCTACAAGCGTGAGGAAGATATGAGGTTCAAACCACCATATTTGGACCAGGATAAGCACCAAGGCGTCACTTGCTTCATCATCATCAAAGAAGCACCTCCAGACGCAACATACAAGCCAAAACCGAGCAGAAAAGGATTTGGACTATTACTCTATGAAAAAATTTTATGTGCTAACTTATTGTGTGTCAAAGAGTATGATGCAGGTTTTGTTGGAATGAACAAACAAATCTGGAGTTGATGAAGAGACCAAGCAAATCAGGAGCAAGCAAATCAAGCATCTGGAACAAGCAGATTTGAATCTGTCCATACAGTCTTGCTCCACAAGCAACTCTTCTTGCCCTAACTTACCTTGGAAGGCAAGAAATGAGTTGGAGAGACTTAATATGGACGTTGGGAGCCTCCAGAAGTAAAGGGAATCAAGTTTGAATGGAATTACTCAGTTCTGGTTTGATTTGGACAAGTAGAAGTCACATGGGTGCTTTGGAGAAGCAGCTGGACCTGTCACTATCACACCAAGCTGAATGTGCTTCTTCCTCCAGTCACTTTCTCTTCCTCTGGACGTGCCAGACTGTCCATGCCACAGCCTGATCCACACCACTCTGCCCCAGCCAGTTCTGAACCTGCTCTGATCTCATTTTCTCTACAAATTAGTTATTTAAGTTTTAATGTTTTATTAGTAGGTTATTGTGCTTTTAATATTTTGTAACTTGGCTATAAAGCCCCCACATGTAACCCACGAAATTCCTAAGGAGAGTTGAGCCTCCTCCTTCACTTATTCTCTGGTTCATAATCTCTCATACTCTCATACTCTCTGAAGTGATAAGTTAACTCCTTCCTTCAACAAATCTCTGTTTACTTTATTCTCTCAATCTCTTATTCTCACAAACTCTCAAATACTCTCACTCATAATTTCGTCCATCCTTTTCTCTGGTCCATACTAAACCAGAAGATCACAAACTCTCTCCATAATCCCATCATTCTCACTTAAACTCTCAAAAACACTCTCTCTTTGATTCTTAGTCTTTCTGGTCCAAACTAAACCAGAAGCAGATTCTCTTCACCAAAATCATTCTCCATTTCATTCTCACCAGTTTCTCTCTATTCTCACAGGTTTGAGTAATGAATCAGGAACTAAATGGATCAATGCCTTCTATATATCCGAACCAGTCAGCAACAATGCCTATCAAAGAGGCTTGCAAGGTAAGTGTAATCTGATTTCAAACTTTGATGTTACTGACTTGGTCCCCTCTATTGCAGGTAAAACAGATTTCAGGACAAATCTTTTTGAAGAGGGAGGGGATGATGTGATCATGGAAAGCACCAAGGATGATGTGATCATGGACCGGATCACTAAGGAGAACAAGGAGAGTCCAGATGAGCCACATGAAGCCATAATGCACCAGCAGCCTGGTGATGATGCTCTAGCCATACCAGAAGGCCCCATGACTCGTTCCAGAGTCAAGAAACTTAAGGAGAATGTTGTTGGATTACTCACTTCACATCCACAACAAGAAGAAAGTCTTGGACAAGGCCGTACAAGGCTGTAGAGGCCGTACAAAACCGTACATGGCCGTACAAGGTCGACCGTACACTTATCGACTAAGGAGAAAAAGATGATCCGGGAAGGTTTAACCTAGGAGAAGTTAACTTGGCGAGTTACCTTGAAGACTTACCACCTTATCCGAATGTTGGAGAGGATAAGGTTCGCGAACCAGGCTGTCCAAAGCTGGAGCATTTGGTCCAAGACTCCAAGATGCTCTTCCCTCCTTAGCCACAAGTTCAAATAAGCGCTCCTCTCCTCCTTGACCGGCTCCGTCTCCTGTTCCTTAGCCTTTACTTTTTCCTTGTAAAGCACTCTATATATATGTATCCTCTCTCTCGAAATAAATCAAGGAGAATCATTTCTCTTCTTCTCTAGTTTTCTCTCTCGAGTTCTTCTTAGATTTCTCTCTGGTTCTAAACAAAAGTGTCTCCTTTTCTTCTCAATCTTCTCATTCTCGTCCATATCTCTCTTAGTTTACAAATCTCATATGGTATCAGAGCCTGGTTGCTCGGATATCTAGCTTTCTCTTCCGCAAATACTCTGTTCTAAGTTCAAGATTCAACCTTTCTCCGAGTTACCTTCAAGCTAAGGCCTTTCCAGATGGAAAATCTCAAAACTTTAGCTATTCCGGTTACTCTCAAAGGGATGAACTACTTACTCTGGTCGCGGTTGGTGAAGACAGCTCTAGGAGGCAAAGGCTTATGGAGCCATGTCACGAGCTCTGAAGCACCAAGACAGACGACCCAAGATGGTGACAAGGAGATTGTCACAACCGATGTTGCAAAGTGGGAGCAAGAAGACATGATGGTTGTAACCATCCTCCAAAGCTCTCTTGACACATCCATACTCGAAGCCTACTCTTACTGTGAGATGGCCAAAGATCTTTGGGATACCCTGAAGAAGGTCTATGGAAACATCAGCAACCTCAGCCGTGTGTTTGAAGTAAAGCGAGCAATCAACAATCTAAGCCAAGAGGGGATGGAGTTTACTCAGCACTTGGGAAAGTTCAGTACTTTATGGTCCGAACTTGAGATGCTGAGGCCAAACTCTATGGATCCAGATGTGCTTGAAGAAAGGCATGAACAAGACAAGGTGTTTGGTCTCTTGCTCACCCTCAACCCAGCATACAATGACCTCATCAAACACATCCTCAGATCTGAGAAGCTCCCATCCCTTGAAGAAGTGTGTTCTCAAATCCAGAAGGAGCAAGGATCTCTGGATCTATTTGTAGGCAAAGGAGACCTTGCTCTGGCAAACAAGGCTGTTGAAGATACTCAAGCTAACCCTCAGGCGAACCGGGTTTCATACAAGACTAAAGATAGAAGGACTGGTGGATGTGAGCATTGCAAGCGGAGAGGCTACAAGAAGGAGCAGTGCTGGATCCTCCATCCACATCTCAAACCTCCTAAGTTTGCTGCCAGAGACCGGGATGCAAGAGCTCAGTTCACAAGTGGCATGGTGAACCAAGACCAACCAGCAAGTACCTCAAACGGCCAGACTGAAGGATCCAAAGCTCTCACCACCCATGGCACCCTGAAGAGCAGTGATGATGGTCTAGTAAGGAGATCCGAACTAGACCTTCTCATCAAAGCCTTCAAATAGTACTCTGGTATGGCAGTAGGTAGCCACTTAGAAATGCCTAGGATATCTACTATTGTTGGAACCTCTCTTGCTGCATCCAGCATTCAAAACATAGATAATGTTTCTCTTTCTGCATCCTCATTGCCTAAACCGTTAGTCATTGATTCTGGTGCATCTCATCATATGATAAGTGACACTAGATTGATTAAAGACATAGAACCGGCTTTAGGTCATGTTATGATAGCTAATGGAGATAGAATACCTATCAAGGGAATTGGAAACTTGCGATTATTTGAAAAGGATTCTAAAGCTTTCTTCATGCCTGAATTCACATCCAACTTGCTTTCTGTAAAAAAGCCCACTTCTGATCTAAATTGCAAGGTTACTTTTAGTCCTAATGATGTGGTTTTTCAGGATATTAAGAGCAGTAAGCTGATTGGGAAAGGGATCATGAGAGGAGACCTTTACTTGCTTGAAGATGTCAAGCCTTTATCTAGTTTAAATTGCGCATTTAGTTCTGTTCCAGCTTTGAATAATGATGCATTGTGGCATGCTAGACTAGGTCATCCACATGGTAGAGCTTTGAACTTAATATTTCCTAGTGTTTCGTTTAAAAACAATGATTGTGAAGCTTGTATTTTGGGTAAACATTGCAAATCAGTCTTTCCAAGGTCTAGAACAATTTATGAGAACTGCTTTGATTTAGTGCATTCTGATGTGTGGACTGCCCCTTGCTTATCTAGAGAGAATCAAAAGTATTATGTCACCTTCATTGATGAAAAATCGAAATATACTTGGATCACCCTGCTTAAGTCTAAGGATAGAGTCTTAGAGGCATTTAAAAATTTTCAATCATATATTGCTAACAACTATAATGCCAAGCTCAAAATTTTTAGATCAGATAATGGAGGGGAGTATACCAGCAATGCGTTCAAAGATCATCTAGCCAAGCAAGAAATCATCCATCAAACCAGTTGCCCCTACACTCCTCAACAGAATGGTGTAGCTGAAAGGAAGAACCGCCACCTTATGGAATGGCAAGGTCAATCATGTTCCATAGACATGTTCCAAAAAGGTTTTGGAGTGATGCAGTCATCTCAGCTTGCTACCTAATCAACCGTACCCCTACAAGAATCCTGAAAGATATCTCTCCCTTTGAAGTTCTCAACAAGATAAAGCCATCTCTAGACCATCTTAGAGTGTTTGGGTGTCTTTGCTATGTTCTGGTTCTGGGAGAAATGAGGAGCAAGCTGGAACCAAGGAGTTCCAAAGCCATCTTTATTGGGTACTCCACTACTCAGAAAGGGTACAAATGCTATGACCCATTGACAAGGAAGGTCTCAGTATCTAGAGATGTGAAGTTTGTAGAAGGGAGAGGATACTATGAAGATAGCAAGTGGGATGACCACAAAGATCTATCTCAAGACCCTACGGATCGTGCTACAAACCTTCGGATAATCCTAGAGAGATTGGGTATCAACATGTCCCAGGATCAGGAACCTAGCCAACATCAACCAGCACCAACTCAAGAGCCCACTGCTGATGATACCCGAGTTGGTCATGAGGGGGCAATAAAGAAGACCTTGACCAGCATCAGGAAAACTCAGTTCAAGACTCAACTCACCATGATCAAGCCGGCCATCACCAAGAAGAACAACAACAAAGTAGTGGAGAAGAATCAGAAGCAGCTGCTCCAGAACCAGAAGAAGTTCAAACCGAGGCTCAACCCCTAAGAAGAAGTACCAGAACCAGGCATCATCCTTCCCATTGGAAAAATACAAGGGTCTACTTCAATGCTGAAGCTGTGGCAAGTCCGATTGGAGGCTCATGCTCATTGGCATGCTATCCAACTGAACATCAGGTATTCATAGGAGTGGTTGATGGAGAAGAGATTCCAAGTAGTTTTGAAGAGGCAATGAAGCACAAACTATGGAGAGATTCAGTGGGCAGTGAAAGGGACGCAATGATCAAGAATGGAACCTGGTTTGAGGCTGAGTTACCAAGGGGGAAGAAAGCTGTCACAAGCAAATGGATCTTCACCATTAAGTATAATGCGGATGGCAGTATTGAGAGACACAAGACTAGACTGGTGGCTAGAGGATTCACCCAAACATATGGTGAAGACTACCTGGATACTTTTGCACCAGTAGCCAAACTCCATACTATCCGCATTGTGCTCTCTATTACAACCAATCTGGAATGGGGTCTATGGCAGATGGATGTCAAGAATGCTTTCCTTCAACGGGAGCTTGAAGATGAAGTCTACATGCATCCTCCACCTGGTCTTGAGCATCTGGTAAAACCAGGAAATGTGTTCCGGTTGAAGAAGGCAATCTATGGTCTTAAGCAATCTCCGAAAGCCTGGTACAACAAGCTAAGCACTACCCTGAATGGCCGAGGCTTTGTGAAATCATAACTTGACCACACCCTCTTCACTCTCACCTCATCCTCAGGTATTATTGTTCTCCTTGTCTATGTTGATGATATCATCATAACAGGGAGTGACACAGCTGGTATTCAATCTACTAAAGAGTTTCTTAAATCCATGTTTGATATCAAGGACTTGGGTAACCTAAAGTACTTCCTTGATATAGAAATATGTCGATCCAAGGATGGACTGTTTCTTTCCCAAAGGAAGTACACACTGTTGGGCCCGAATATAACCCATCGGTTAGAGGCCCATCGGCAGTTTTATAACGGGCCGCGATCAAGCCCATTAAGATTCTATTTCTTTGAACACTAAAGGAGATAGAGGAGAGCCGGAGGCTGTACACTGAAAGAAGGAGCTCACGGGGATCAGGACCTTGTTTCCAGGGAGCTAACAAAAATAGCTCAGGTCGAAGAGAAGAGCTCGTGACCAAGTCAAAAGAAGTTGTTGCGTATCCCGTGATCCATGGCGACAATCTAGGAGGTCCAGTTAGAGGATTCGAGATAGCTAAGGACTATTTAAAGAAAATGGAGTTCATAGAGAAGGGGGCCGGAGATTGAACATTTTACTTCTCGTCTACAAAAATACTCGATCATCTTTGTTCATCTTTGTAATCAAATACCAATCTTTATATTCATTAGAAACCCAGCTTTGTAATCTTTGTTCATCAAAGTCATCAATACAATTACATTCATTCTATAAGTTCTAACGGGATTTAGCCCACGTTTATCTTCCCCAAACTCAAATACGTTATCTAAAACTTAGAGGTGAGTTTAGCCCCTCACATTTGGCGCCGTCTGTGGGGATCGAAATAATCAAATCCCTTACTCCGCAACTTAAGAATGAATCCATCCGATCAGGCAACAAATCCATCCGTTCCTGATCTCCCGATCCAGAGCAGTAGCTCACCAAATGACGAAGGCTCTGATCCCCAGAATTCGGAGCCCCAGCGCACCGAACCCCGCCAGAATATCACCAGAATATCTAATTCGGGATCTTCCGGTGGCATCAGCCGCGGACTTCCAGTCCTTGAGAATTCTCAACACTTACCAATCCCGAATCAAACGGAAGCTCAACTTTCTGAGATCCGTCGAATGATGATGCAGCTGGTGGATAAAGCGCAGGAAAATGAGCGCACAATGCAACAGCTTGCCACTCGACAACAGCGATTCGAAGAAATAACACGATCCTTGTCGACCGCGAACCAATCATCACAACGGCAAGGATCAAGAGTCACTTTTCGAGAACGCGTAACCGATCCTTCGTTCCCTCGAGGACGCCTTGATTTTTCCCCTGGTGACAACGATCAAGAAGGACAGGTACCTGTCCTCCAGACGCCTCCTTCTGGAGTGACCCTCCCGCTTGATCCACCAGTAACCAGTGCTTTGGGAAGTAACATGGCGACGACCAGCTCCATGCCCAATCAAGGCAACGATCAAAACGCTCGACCGCCACCTCCACCACCTGTTTTCAGGCCTAGGGAAGGAATATCCTTCCCACTCGAGGGAGGAGTATCAGCTTCGGCTTACCAGGTTCGGAACCTGACCTCAAATCTAGAAGGTCACCTAAGATCAGGAGCCAAACCGGCGGTCTACCCGAACCTTCCGGTTGATCGCAATTACCAAGATAATCCGAGAGCTGGAGAGCGACCGAGCCCTCCGATAGCCTGGGAATATACCCCAGCTCATCGTCGTCAGGAACCTAACCATCAGGTATCTAACAACGATCCAGCTATCCTCCCTCTCGAAGGGCCTGAAGCCATTCGCAGATATATGGAGAGAACTCATGCAGCTCTCCAAAAATTGAAAGCTCAAGTCCATAAAGCAACGAGCTCAGCCCCTGAGATCGAGAGTTTAATCGAGGAAACCCGTGGAACTCCGTTCACTGATAGAATCGCCGACTCTTACATAAGAGATACTCGAAAAATCAGGATTCCCGAGTACGATGGAACTTCTGACCCAAAAGCTCATTTAAGAGCCTTCAGATTTGCTATTGTGAAAGCTCACTTTACCAAAGAAGAATGTGAAGCAGGTTTCTATAGAACATTTGCTGAAAACCTAGTCGGGACAGCTCTCGAATGGTTTTCAGGCCTCGAGCCAAACTCGATAGATAGCTTTGACCAGCTAACCAATGCTTTTATGAAGCAATATTCCACCCACATACAAAAGCAAGCTCCCGAGGCAAACCTATGGAAGGTCAGACAAGCAATGGGAGACTCATTACGAACTTACATTGAGAAGTTCAGAGCAATAAGAATTAAACTCTCGAACCCCAATGACTTAGCCGCTATCGAGGCTCTCAAGAGAGGTCTCTGGTACAAGTCAGAGTTCTGGTCAGAACTAACCCTCAATCCTCCACCAACCATCGACGATGCTCTTCATAAAGCGTCAAGGTACATTACCTTAGAGGAGGAGACTGCTACATTGGATAAGTTTCACAAAAAGATCCCAGAACCCTCCGAAGGGAAACAACCCGGAAACCAAAGGATCTTTTAAAAGGGGAAGCTCCCGAAACGAACAAACCCAGGGGGAACATTCTTACGCAGTAGAGGAAGCTCAGCAGGAGAAACCTGTCTCTGTAACGAGCAAAGCCCCCTGGTCCAAAGCCTTTGACGAAAACAAGCATTGTTCTTATCATGACCGAAAGGGACATTCCACAGAAGAATGCTGGGACCTACAACGATAATTGGCAAAACCCCTCCCCAATTGAGCTCAAGCTCAAGAGTGGACTACATTCTCGGGAAATCCGATATATGTCAAGATTCCGTTAATTCTATCAAAAGTCACGTACGGAAGGCTGTGCCTGACACCGAAGCAAAGCCTACCAACCCAGAATCTAACACTAAGATTTCCTTCTGGGAAAGCGAGACAGTGAACCTTGATAGGCCTCATGATGACGCCTTGATCGTTACCCTAAACATCGCAGGGTATGAGGTACCTAAACTCATGGTAGACACTGGCATTTCTGTTGACCTCATCTTTTATAACACCCTCAAAGGGATGGAAATAGATGATTACGAAATTACCGGTCAGAAAGCTAACCTGGTAGGCTTCTCCGCAGAAACAGCTACCTCACTCGGGACAATCAAACTCCCAGTCATAGCTGGAGGAGTCATAAAGATGATCAATTTTGTAGTCATCGACAAACCAGCCCCTTTCCATGCAATTTTGGGAAGACCGTGGATCCATAAGATGAAAGCGGTAGCTTCAACTTACCACCAATGCATAAAATTCCCAACGCCTGAAGGGATAGCTACTATATGTGGTAGCCAGAGGATTTCCAGGATCTGCTACCTAGCTGGATTCCAGATCATCAAGGAATCACCGCAATAGCAATTACAGATCCAGGAAGATCGTGAGATGCGACAAAATACTCGAGGTCCCCGAGGAACCTCACCGAGCAAGTTTGCATCGACGATTCGAATCCTGACAAGCAGGTGAGCATCGGATCCGAACTATCCCCCGAAATCAAGAAAGAGCTAACAAAATTCCTAAAAAATAATGTTGGAACTTTCGCGTGGACTACCAGCGACATGAAGGGTATAGACCCAAATATCACGACCCACAAACTGAACATAGATCCCACTTTCAAACCGATCAAACAAAAACGTCGTAAACTTGGTCTGGAAAAGGCTCAAGCTGTTAACGACGAGGTCGACCGACACACGAAAGCTGGATCCATCCGTGAAGTGAAATACCCCGATTGGTTAGCCAACCCAGTAGTGGTAAAAAAGAAAAATGGGAAATGGAGAATCTGCGTAGATTTTACCGATTTAAACAAAGCATGTCCTAAGGACAGCTTCCCGTTACCTCACATAGATCGTCTAGTTGAGGCAACGGCGGGACATCAGCCCCTCTCCTTCATGGATGCCTTTTCAGGGTACAATCAAATCATGATGAATCCCGAAGATCAGGAGAAAACCGCGTTTATAACTGAACGAGGAACCTATTGTTACAAGGTCATGCCGTTCGGTCTAAAGAACGCAGGAGCCACGTACCAAAGGCTCGTTAACAAAATGTTCGCTGATCAGCTAGGAAAAACCATGGAGGTCTATATCGATGGCATGTTGGTCAAATCCTCAGTTGGAGAAAATCATATATCTCATATGAAGGAGTGCTTCGATATCCTTAACAAGTATGACATGAAGCTCAACCCCGCTAAGTGTACTTTCGGGGTACCCTCCGGTGAATTCCTCGGTTATCTCGTGACCGAGAGAGGTATCGAAGCAAACCCGAAACAGATAGCCACCTTTCTGGACATGCCATCATAGTATGTCCTAGATTCATTACAATTCCTCAGCAGACGCGTTGGCTGCCCTAGCTTCTACGTCGGTAGATCAAGTCCTAACAACATTTTGGTTCCCAAAAACTAAAATTCGTAATTTCAAAAGATATACCTCTGGGGGCACAGCCCAGACCTCAAATTTACCCGTTTACGTAGCAAACGCCCCCAAGAGAAATGATTTCCCTACTCATGGGAGCACCTCCGGGGGCAAGGCCCAGACTTCGGAGAGTAATAACACAGCTGAGGATATTCCTCGAGATTCAGACTCCCTAGAGTCTAATCCAAGAAATACCCCCGGGGGCACTACCTCCTGTAACGATAACGATCAGGAACCTGACCTCGAACAGGAGCCTCCCTTATCTTTCCACGACAAAGTTGTTGAAGAGAGGATTGGAGAGTACCAATCATGCAATACATCTCGGAAGGAAAAGTTCCCCCTAATAAATGGGAAGCTCGAAAACTCAAAGCGTTAAGCGCAAGATATTGCATAATCGAAAATACCCTCTATAAGCGAAGTGTCCCAGGACCCTATCTAAAGTGTGTTCATGGCCTTGACGTCATTAAACTCATGGAAGAAGTGCACGAAGGTCCCTGTGGGAACCACGCAGGCGGTAGAGCTTTAGCTATCCGAATCAAGAGACAAGGCTACTTTTGGCCCACCATTATCGCTGATTGGGAGGTCTACTCCTCTCAATGTGATAAATGCCAAAGTCATGCCCCAATCATACACCAGCCTACAGAGAATCTATCCTCAATATCAGCTCCATACCCATTCATGAGGTGGTCCATGGACATCATAGGACCACTAGTAGCTTCAGGGATAGGACAGCAGAAGCTACACTTCCTCCTCGTCCTCACCGACTATTTCACTAAGTGGATAGAAGCTGAAGCTCTTCAACAAGTAACCAAATTTGAGGTTGAACGATTCGTATGGAGAGATATAATATGTCGTCATGCCGTCCCCTATGAAATAGTAACTGATAACGGGTCACAATTCATCTCCGATGACTTCACGACATTTTGCGACAAATGGGACATTCGTCTCACCACCGCGTCGCCACGATACCCTCAAGGGAACGGCCAGGCGGAGGCTGCTAACAAGTCAATCCTAGCAAACCTCAAAAAACGCCTCGGAACCAATAAGAAGTCCTAGTCTGAGAAATTACCCGAAGTACTATGGGCTTGTCGAACAACCCCACGTAGAGCTACGGAGGAAACTCCATTTTCTTTAGCTTATGGAATGGAGGCTGTTGTCCCAGCAGAAACTTCCGTCGGAAGCCTCCGTCGGAGATTTTGTACAACCGACCCCGAAACTAATAACCAACTTCTGCTAGATAATCTCCACCTAATCGAAGAATGACGAAGCCAAGCCTTGCTTCGCATTCAGAATTACCAGCAAGCAATGGCCCGACACTACAATTCCAAAGTAAGGTCCCGACGATTCGCCGTAGGTGACCTAGTACTTAGGAAAGTCTTCGAAAATACCAAGGAACCAGGTGCCGGAAAATTAGGAACTAATTGGGAAGGTCCGTATCGGATCATCCATGTGGTACGACCCGACGTCTATAAACTCCTAAAAGTACAAACCGGAGTACCTGAAATCCGATCATGGAACTCTATGAACCTTAAGAGGTACTACCACTATGTACTCGAAAAAATCTGAACTACGTTAGGCTTGATCCCTTGACCGGGTACGTAGGCAACTCCGTCATGAGTGCAGCCCCAATCCTATTTCAGCATCTTTTCTATCATATCCATAGGGGGCATTGTTTGATTAAAACATGTAACCTCAGCAATTGTGTATTTGTTGTAGCATAGCGTATTCGACGTAATTAGTCAATAAATTATCTTCGACATCTCAGATTGTTAGCACAGCAAACAAATTCAAAGGTCTTAAAATCCTCCAAACCAAATCAGGTTCCCGAGAACCTCAACCTAAGGTCTTAAAATCCTTAAAAATAAATCAGGTTCCCGAGAACCTCAACTTAAGGTCTTAAAATCCTTAAAAATAAATCAGGTTCCCGAGAACCTCGACCTAAGGTCTTTAAATCCTTAAAACTAAATCAGGTTCCCAAGAACCTCAACTTAAGGTCTTAAAATCCTTAAAAATAAATCAGGGTCCCGAGAACCTCGACCTAAAGTCTTTAAATCCTTAAAACTAAATCAGGTTCCCAAGAACCTCAACCTAAGGTCTTGAAATCCTACTAATCGAAATTCAGGTTCCCGACAACCTCAACCTAAGGTCTTAAAAATCCTTAAAACTAAATCAG
This sequence comes from Moricandia arvensis, assembly GCA_905132765.1. Lineage (NCBI taxonomy): Eukaryota > Viridiplantae > Streptophyta > Magnoliopsida > Brassicales > Brassicaceae > Moricandia > Moricandia arvensis. Next base: position 18,817 of record CAJHQP010002203.1, read on the forward strand.
GTTCCCAGAACCCTAACCTAAGGTCTTAAAAATCCTTAAAACTAAATCAGGTTCCCAAGAACCTCAACCTAAGGTCTTAAAGTCCTACTAATCGAAATTCAGGTTCCCGAGAACCTTAACAAGAGGTCTTAAAATCCTACCAATCGAAATCAGGTTACCAAGGACCTCGACCAAAGGTCTTAAAGTCCTACAAAGGTCTCAAAGTCTTTCGAACCAACTAAGGCCCTAAAAATTCCTTAGATCCGTCGATCATTATCACCCGAGATCTCTTTTGAAACAAGAACTCGTGAGCAATTCAAGCTCGAGTTAACATTTTGAGATAACACCAAAATTCTTTCCAAAGTTGTTGGAATCACATTTAAAGATAAGTTCAGATATCCTATCAATCGAAAGAGTTGAAACAAAACGATTAAAACCAAAAACGAAACATTAGGTTTAAAAGCCTCCTCAAGCTATAGATCCTACAAGTTTTAAAAACAAAGGTTTAAAAGCCTCTGCAGGCCATAAGTCTTAAAACTTAAAAAGATAAAATCCATTCAGGCAACAAGTCTTAGGTTTAAAAGCCTCCTCTGGCTACAGTCCTTTGAAAGATTATCAAAAGAGCCTCAGCTCTAAAACGTCCTCCTCACCAGTACCCCCAACTGGGACCTGGTCATCTTCACTTGATTCTTTATCTTTGGTTGGGGAACCTACTTCAGCATCTTTGCCATCCCCTCCTTCGGTCGCTTCCACTGGGGCTAGATCGAATCCATCAAACCGAAATTAGAACCATACCCTCCAGAAAAAGATGGATTAAACATATTAACCTCAAAGGTACCTGAGCTCTCTGAGATCTGAGGTAGAGGAAGTTTGCTTATCGAGAAATCGGAGACCTGAGCTTTCTCGTACTTTGCAATCGCTTCAGGCATCAAGGCTATTAGCCGGTTGTACTCCTCCTCTACATTCTCGATCTCATTAGACAACATGTCTTTCAGAAGCTCCGTGTTATCCTGTATCTCCTGAGCATAGACCTGATGGCTAACCTCTTCTTTCTTCTTGGAAAACTTCTCCTTGACAGAAGCAAGGATTTTGCCGTAAGCATCAGCCACCTCCCTCTTTCCTCTCCTGGTCGCCAGCTTGACCTCGGCCTCCTTATTCCTTGGGCCGTCCTGAGAAGAGGCGATGAGCTCCTGAACTTGATGCTCAGCGATCCTCCGAGCAGCTTCCAGTTCGTTGATTCTCCTAGTCTTCACCTGGATGTCAATAGTTTGGCTCTCGATCTTCCCCTGTTGAGCATCAGATTTTAAACCAAGTCTCTCTACCTCGGCTTGAAGCGAGGAGATCTGAGACATGGCCTGATCAAGGTCAGCCTTGGTAGCCTTAACTAGCTCGATAACTTGAGCTAGCTCACCAGCATCAGGAGCATGATGGACGGTATCTTCCAATTTCAGCTGAGCCCGATTAATAGCCCCAACTAGCTGTCATAAAAAGAAGAAAAGAAGCACCTGAATAAAAGCGAAATAATAATAGAAATCTGAGATATCATACCTGACCTAAGTAATGGGCAATTTCGATATACTCGTCCCTATTGGTCAAGCTATTGATCGCAGGGAGAGGGCATACAGTCGTCTTCATATGCCGCATCAGAGTGGCCAAACCCCAAGAGTCGTCAAGGACCGATCCAACTTTAGAATGAGTGAAACCCCAACCAACGGTCCCTCCTCTAGAAGATGAGGAGGAGGACCTAACAGGCCTTTCGACCTGATCGGTTCGAGGCCTCTTGTTGCTAGGAGGCTCAACCTCGGGACGAGCCCTAGATGAAAGGGGACCTGTCTCCGTGACCTGAATCTCAAGGTCTTGAGGCATATCTTGGGGCCTAGAGATTTCACTGGGGGCAACGTCCTGACCAGGATTAGAGGTCCCGTCATCCTGAAGAACCTCCTTCACAGAGCTAAGAAAAGAACCACCATGGGTTTTATCGCTCCCACGAGAGCTGGCTCCTTTCACTTGTTTTCCTTTGGCACGGAAGGATGAGTGGAGAGGCATCTTCTTCGACTGAGTTCTTTCAGTTTCAGACGTACTGACTTCCGTGGAAATTGACACAACGGACTCACCCTCAGAAACTAAATGAATAAAAACATCATAAATAGTAAGCATCTCCGAGTAAACGACTCGCACATCCGAGAGGGGAAGATAAATTTAATTAAGATCGTTGGATTGAGCAGCGCGTATCTTCCAGAGAGATGCGATATAATCATGATCTCAACAGTGAGATCTAGGTCAGACGCGCTAAGGCATAGCTTCCGAGATAGGACACCGTATCTCAAAAGCTGGGGGCAACTGTTGGGCCCGAATATAACCCATCGGTTAGAGGCCCATCGGCAGTTTTATAACGGGCCGCGATCAAGCCCATTAAGATTCTATTTCTTTGAACACTAAAGGAGATAGAGGAGGGCCGGAGGCTGTACACTGAAAGAAGGAGCTCACGGGGATCAGGACCTTGTTTCCAGGGAGCTAACAAAAATAGCTCAGGTCGAAGAGAAGAGCTCGTGACCAAGTCAAAAGAAGTTGTTGCGTATCCCGTGATCCATGGCGACAATCTAGGAGGTCCAGTTAGAGGATTCGAGATAGCTAAGGACTATTTAAAGAAAATGGAGTTCATAGAGAAGGGGGCCGGAGATTGAACATTTTACTTCTCGTCTACAAAAATACTCGATCATCTTTGTTCATCTTTGTAATCAAATACCAATCTTTATAATCATTAGAAACCCAGCTTTGTAATCTTTGTTCATCAAAGTCATCAATACAATTACATTCATTCTATAAGTTCTTACGGGATTTAGCCCACGTTTATCTTCCCCAAACTCAAATACGTTATCTAAAACTTAGAGGTGAGTTTAGCCCCTCACACACACTTGATCTTCTTAAGGATGCAGGTACTGTAGATAGGAAACCAGCTAAGACACCCTTGTAGGAAGGGTACAAACTTACACTTGAGGGGGAGATTGAAGAAAACAAGCCATTTGGAGATGCTAAGCTGTATAGGAAGATGGTAGGGAAGCTAATCTATCTTACAATCACCCGACCAGATATTTGCTATGCGGTGAACCAAGTGAGCCAGCACATGCAAGACCCCAAGATGCATCATTGGAGTATGGTAGAAAGGATACTAAGGTACCTGAGTGGCTCACCCAGCCAAGAAGTCTGGATGGGATGCAACAAGAACACGGAATTGGTTGGGTACTGTGATGCAGACTGGGCAGGCGACAGAGTGGATAGGAAGTCTACCACTGGCTACTGCACGTTCATAGGAGGCAACCTAGTAACTTGGAAGAGCAAGAAGCAAAAGGTGGTGTCATGCTCTAGTGCAGAAGCTGAGTATAGAGCAATGAGGAAGCTGTATAGTGAGCTGGTTTGGATCAAAGGGATAATCAAGGATCTAGGCATTGAAGTCATTAAACCCATTACCATGCATTGTTCATATAGCCTCCAACTCAGTCTTCCATGAACGGACCAAACACATAGAGTTGGACTGCCATAAGGTCAGGCAACTAGTGATTCAAGGTGTGATCCTTCCATGCTATACCAGAAGTGAGGATCAACTGGCCGATGTGTTCACCAAGGCTGCAAGGCAAAAGACAATCGAGTCCATTCACTCTAGATTGGGACTCGTTGATCTTTCTCATCCATAGTCCCCTACGCCATGAAGGCTCCACTCTCTTTCCCTCATTATGGTTTTATCCCATTGGGTTTTGTATAATGAGGTTTTTAATGAGGGGGATCTTCATGGATATCCAAGCTTGATCGGTTCCCTTGATCAAGCTTGAGGGGGAGTGTGGAAATGAGCTGAATAAAGAGGAGTATGGATCTAAGGAGTGTTCAAGGAGAAGGAAGAAAGTGAGGTCGACCTATCCGTACAAGGCCGTACAGGCCGTACAAGGCTGTATAGGCCGTACAAGGCCGTACAAAACCGTACATGGCCATAAAAGGTCGACCTTACACTTATCGACTAAGGAGCAAAAGATGATCCGGGAAGGTTTAACCTAAGAGAAGTTAACTTGGCGAGTTACCTTGAAGACTTACCACCTTTTCCGAACGTTGGAGAGGATAAGGTTCGCGAGCCAGGCTGTCCAAAGCTGGAGCATCTGGTCCAAGATTCCAAGATGCTCTTCCCTCCTTAGCCACAAGTTCAAATAAGCACTCCTTTCCCCATTGACCGGCTCCGTCTCCTGTTCCTTAGCCTTTACTTTTTCCTTGTAAAGCACTCTATATATTTGTATCCTCTCTCTCGAAATAAATCAAGGAGAATCATTTCTCTTCTTCTCTAGTTTTCTCTCTCGAGTTCTTCTTAGATTTCTCTCTGATTCTAAACAAAAGTCTCTCCTTTTCTTCTCAAATCTTCTCATTCTCGTCCATATCTCTCTTAGTTTACAAATCTCATAATTCACTCTCCCGACCATATCAGGTATAGTTATCCTTCTTCTGTATGTTGATGATATCATCATCACAGGAAGTGACAAGGCAGGTATCCAATCCACTAAAAACTTCCTTAAATCTGTGTTTGAAATTAAAGACTTGTGAGAGATGAAATACTTTCTTGGTATTGAGATATGTAGATCCAAGGAAGGTTTGTTTCTGTCCCAAAGAAAGTATACACTTGATCTCTTGAAAGATGCAGGGAAACATGGAGGGAAGACAGCAAAGATGCCACTAGAGGATGGGTACAAGGTTCCTCATGAGGGGGAGATTGAAGACAACCGGCCATTCCATGATCCTAAGCTTTATAGAAAGCTTGTTGGTAAGTTGATTTATCTTACCATTACCCGACCTGATATATGTTTTGCTGTGAATCAGGTGAGTAAACACATGCAAGTCCCAAAGGAACATCATTGGCACATGGTTGAGAGGATCCTGATGTATCTAAAGGATCACCAAACCTTGGAGTATGGATGGGATGCAATAAGAGCACAGAAGTGGTGGGCTATTGTGATGCGGATTGGGCAGGAGATAGGCTGGACAGGAAGTCAACCACTGGATATTGTACCTTCATAGGTGGGAACCTAGTTACATGGAAGAGCAAGAAGCAGAAGGTGGCCTCTGGCTCCAGTGCTGAAGCTGAGTATAGGGCAATGTTGAAGCTTACAAACGAGCTGGTGTGGATCAAAGGCATCTTGAAGCATGTGGAGGTTGATCAGTCTACACCAATGACTATGCATTGTGATAATCAAGCAGCGATTCATATAGCTTCCAACTCAGTCTTCCATGAAAGAACCAAGCACATTGAGGTCGATTGCCACAAGGTGAGACAGATGATTGGGTTGGGTGTGATATTGCCATGCTATACGAGGAGTGAGGATCAGTTGGCGGATGTGTTTACAAAGGCTGCTAGACAAAAGACAATGGAGTCCATCCATGTGAGGTTGGGACTCATTGATCTAACCCAACTTAGCTAATCCCCTGTTATGGGGTCTCTACTCTTTTTCCCTCATCAAAGGGTTTTATCCCAACAAGGGTTTTCTCTTTGGTGAGGTTTTGAATGAGGGAGATCCCATAGCCGTCCAAGCTTGACTTGTTCCACATGGTCAAGCTTGAGGGGGAGTGTTAAGTTGTGGTATCCACTTTGGGGTTGATTAGAAAGAAGAGAAGAGAAAGGTTTGGGTCGACATTGTCCGTACAAGGCCGCACAGGCCTTACAAGGCCGTACAGGTCGTACAGGCCGTACATGCTGTACAAGGTCGACCAAAAGCATTCGACTAGTTTTTACCATTCGGGTAAAACCAAAGTTACCCGGCTGCTTTACTTGGAAGGTAATCTTATCCATCTGTTGGAAAGGAAGAGGAGAGCCGCGTGGACAGGCTGGCATGGGCTGGAAGGATCAGCATCTTGTCAAAGATGCTGATGCCATTTACTTTGCCAGGAAGCCTCGGTTTGAATTAGACGCACCCTCCCCTCAACCACAGCCACATCTTTTATCCTCTGCTTTACGAAAACCATTGTAATTCTCTTTATATAAGCATACCCCGAGTGGATGAATAAATCATACAGTTCTCTCTAAACTTTCGACTCTCATAATGTTCTTCATAGTCTTTCATTAATCTTCTTAGTTCTTAGTCTAACACGAGTCTTTCTTTCATCAAATCTCTTTCTAGTCTTGTTCTTGTTACTTATTTGTCCAAGATCTTAAAATATCTTAACCCAAGGAGTAGTGGGAATAGGTAGTGGTATGTATAGACCATGGGGTTGTACTATGGACTTAGCTTTCTTGCAAGTTACACATCTTGCACAATGGGATTCTACTGCCTTCTTGAGATGAGGCCAATAGAAATGTTCTCTTACTACAGCTAAGGTCTTATCCACTCCAAAATGTCCCATGAGCCCTTCTCCATGAGCTTCTCTGGTGATCAAGTCTCTCAGTGAACACTGAGGGATGCACAGTCTCTTGCCCTTAAATAGAAACCCCTCATGTAAGTAGAACTTCCCTTGTGGACCTCCGGTACAACTAGAATAGATCTCAGCAAGATCCGGATCTCCTCCATATAGATCCTTGATGAATTCAAACCCCATCACCTTGGCTTCCATTGTGGGAATCAAAACATATCTTCTTGAAAGGGCATCAGCTACAATGTTTTCCTTTCCCTTCTTGTACTTGATGATGTAGCGAAAGGTCTCTATAAACTCCATCCAGCGGGCATGCCTCTTCTTAAGGTTTGTTTGGCCTCTTAGATGCTTTAGAGTCTCAAGGTCAGTATGGACCACAAACTCCTTAGATAGCAGGTAGTGTTGCCATGTTTCTAAGGCCCTCACTAGAGCATATAGCTCCTTGTCATAGGTCGGATAGTTGAGAGCTGCTCTACCTAACTTCTCACTGAAATAAGTAACTGGCTTCCTTCCTTGAATCAACACAGCTCCAATTCCAATCCCTGAGGCATCACACTCCACTTCAAAGGTCTTGTTGAAGTCAGGCAAAGCTAGGACCGGGGCATGGGTTAGGCGATCCTTTAAGGTCTGGAAAGCTTCTTGTTGGGCCTTTTCCCATGTGAACCCAACACTTTTCTTAACTACGGCAGTGAGTGGTGCAGCTATACTACTGAAATCTTTAACGAAACGCCTGTAGAAGCTGGCTAAACCATGAAAACTCCGGACTTGGCTAATGTTTGTGGGCTCTGGCCAGTCTTGTATTGCCTTTATTTTCTACTCATCAACCTGTAATCCCTGTGAACTCACAACAAAACCTAGGAAAACAAGTTTATCAGTGCAGAATGTGCACTTCTTGAGGTTTGCATAAAGTCCTTCTTGCCGAAGTGTCTCTAGTACTTGCTCAAGATGTGTCACATGATCAAATAAACAAGTACTGTAAATTAAGATGTCATCAAAGTAAACCACAACAAACTTACTGATGTATGGTCTAAGAACATGGTTCATGAGGCGCATGAAGGTGCTAGGGGCATTGGTGAGTCCAAATGGCATCACTAACCATTCGTACAAACCTTGCTTTGTCTTGAAAGCAGTCTTCCACTCATCACCTTCTTTCATTCTCACCTGATGGTACCCACTCTTAAGGTCTATTTTAGAGAAGATTGTGGCTCCACTTAGCTCGTCTAGCATGTCATCAAGGCGAGGTATGGGGTGTCTATACTTAATAGTGATTTTGTTTATGGCACGGCAGTCTACACACATCCTCCAGGTTCCATCTTTCTTTGGTACTAATAGGACAGGTACAGCACAAGGACTAAGGCTTTCCCTAACATACCCTTTGTCTAATAGGTCCTGAACTTGTCTCTCTAACTCCTTGGTTTCCTCAGGGTTTACCCTATAGGCTGGTTTGTTTGGTAAAGGGGCTCCGGGTATGAAATCTATTTGGTGTTCTATGCCTCTAAGTGGTGGTAAACCGGCTGGAATCTCCTCTGGAAACACATCTTTGAACCTGTCAAGAAGCCTAGTAATCTCTGGATGAAGTGTAACCTCATCAGAACCTGTACTCAAAAGCTCCTTACAGATCATTAGTAGCATTGTGTGTTTAGTAGCAGCAGCCTTCCTGACATAACTAGGCCTAATAAGAAAATTAGACTTAACAGATTTCTATTTCTCTTTAGCCATTTGTAAATGCAATTCATGAACTTGTGCTGGTGTGAGAGGTGCTAAGCTAACCTTTCGCTTATCATGCATGAAAGTGTACATGTTAGACCTACCATCATGTTTAGTTTCTCTATCCCACTGCCATGTCCTACCTAACAGTACATGCCCTGCTTGCATAGGTACTACATCACATGTTACTGCATCTTGATACTTACCAATGCTAAATGGAATGTTGACTTGTTCTTTAACTTGTAGCTCAACCTTATCATCTAGCCATCTTAGTCTATATGGATGCGGATGCTTAGTCTTTTCTAATCCAAGTTTATCTACCATATTCACTAGCAGCATTGGTGCAAGACCCACCATCTATGATGAGATTACATACCTTGCCTCTGATGGTACATCGGCTGTGGAATATGTTTTCTCTTTGGATGGTCTCAGCTGGTTGCATCTGGACATTAAGCACACGCCTGATCATCAAGCTCTCTCCCACGTCTGGATATTCAATCTCTCCAAGTTCTTCTTGAACCAACGGATCATCTTCATCATGAGACTCATATCCACCATCTTCAGTGAGGATCATGACTCTCTGGTTTGGGCATTCTCTTGCCATATGTCCTCGGCCTCTACACTTGAAGCAGGTAATGTCTCTGGAACGCTGGGGGTTAGTGTTCTTCCCTGGTTCTGCTCTGGTGTCCCTGTTGGGTTCAGTGGGACGAGTCTTAGGTCTGTTATCCCCTTCAATTCCTTTTCCCTTGTCCACTGGTTTGTTGTAGTTGCTGTTGCTTGAGTTCCAGGTGGATTGAGACTTGCTTTTGGAGCTCTTCTTCTTCATGTGTTGCTCTGCTTGGACAGCTAGGTGAAAGAGATCCCTCATATCAGTGTAACTCTACCTCTCAACCTTGCAGCTTATCCTATCTTGTAGTCCATCAATAAACTGAGCCATAGTAGCCTCTTCATCCTCATTAAGGTCCAGGCGATTTCTCAGCTTCTCAAACTCCTCATAGTACTCTTCCACTGACTTGCTGAGCTGCTTAAGTGATCTGAACTTCCTCTGTAGATCTCGGCGAAAGTGTTGTGGAACAAATCTCTGCTTCATTACGTCCTTCATGTCTAACCAAGAGTCTAATTGTCTCAGATTACTTCTCCTTCTATCTGAACACAATCTATCCCACCAGGAAAGAGCATTGTCCGTGAGTTGAAGATATGATCAGGGGGGTTGTAGTAGTTAAAGATATGATCCATCCTCTTCTCCCAGTCAAGGTAAGCTTCAGGATCAACCTTTCCAGCAAAGGTTGGGGCTTCCATCTTGATGTGTTCCCTTCCTTGGTTGTGATTCTGTTGGCGAGGGACTCTAAAGGGGGGTAAGTAGTCCTCTTCTTCAAAACCTTGGGGTCTGTTTTGCCTGCGTGGAACTCTAGGTGGGGGCATGAACTCCTCTCCTTCCTCATCACCATAGTCATCTGGCTGAAGGCCTGCTCTTTGATTCGGATTAGGGACTTGTTGCTGGCTTGTGTCTTCATCAGCCTATTGGTTCTGTGTACTAGTCTCCGGGTTGTCATTGATGCGCACACCGTCCCTCCTGTTGTTGCTTTGGTTCGGGTTGAGGAACCTATCAACATTCCGGACAGCTTGCATTGTTGGTCTTTGCTCAACCCTAGTTAGCCTGTCTCCAAGGTCTTGGCGCATTGCCATCATGTCTTCTCTCAAGGCTGCAAACATCTGCATGAGGGCGACTTGCTCAGTTGCTTCTCCCATGGCTGCTGTCGATTAACCTAACAAGAAACAAAGAAGACCTAAGTTTCTGCTTGAGTTCAAAGAAAAAGGAAAGACAAGAATAGAAATCAAGAATGTTTTCTTTTTTTTTTGTAAAATTTGAACAGCAATAATTTAAAATAAGTTAAATTACTTTTTTTTGTCTTTCTGAGTTTTTAAATTCGTAAAACTGAAGAGAAAAAGAAAAGAGTGGTCTGCAAGCAAAATAAATGGAAAGGAGACAGTATCGACCAAGAATGGAAAAAGTATCGACCAAAAAGGAAAATAGTATCGACCAAAAAGGAAAACCGGATATGCACTTAATACTAACACTTTTTCTGATTTTTTTAACGAAATAATGATCTAGTGACAACCTAAACTCGACAGGAACATGAAGAACAGGATGAACACACTTTTTAGGATTTTTTTTTTATTTAAACAGAAACAACTAAATGCAACAAATGACAAACCGATTTCTTTTTATGGGTTTTATAGTTTTTATGAGAAGCTAAACTAGATGCAGCACGAAACAAATAACTCTTATGGTTTTTCTAAGATTATGCAAGACAGAAACTAGATGAAACAAGAACAAACGATTTTATAGATTTTTTTATTTTGATTTCTGAATGCAAAACAGAAATTAAACAACAAACGATTGCAAAATAAAAAGATAGGGATAGAAACGACCTGATGCTGAAGGAACTTCAGCTCTGATACCAGAAATGATACAAGCCTAAGCTATCGAAGGCTGTAAGATCCTTAGTACAAGAGAAAGAGCCGATCTGCACAAGGGGTGACTCGTTTGGATTGATCTAATCAACCAAAAAAATCTGGACAGAAGTAACTTGATGGATTGAAGTGCACCACACGAGGAATGGAGGGTCTCGTGATACAACACAAGGTTTCTCTAGGCCGTGGAGGTACTGGTCTCACAAGGCAGAGAGAAGAGAGGCGAATTCTAGAGAGAGAATTTTAGGGTTTCCGAAGAAAAGGTTTTCTGTTTATTCAATACTGCCCAAAGAAAGGGGGCGTGCAAACTTATAAACAGGACTAAAGGAGCAGGCTCCTTTAGGTCAAGAAATAAAAAATAAAGTTTAAAAAAAAAGGAAATATAAGAAAATGACATAATTCGTCATAACCTTGGACCGAAATAGCATCTAGGAATTATGTGAAGCAGATTGTGGCCTCGTTAAAAACCTTCCTCCGTAAAACCCACTGGGACGAAACCAAGAGCAAGGAAAAGAGCACACACAAGGAGCTTGGCCTAGTTACTTGATCAGTCCAAGAGTCTTGCTAGGCAAGTTGGTCTTCTATGGCAATGATCATCAGGTTGTTGTGGCTGTGGTTCGAAATGAGTGGCCAGGGATCTCCTCTTGATGCTTTGGTATGTTCATCCGGTCCATCACCCTTCAAGCTTGGCTCTCCCATCTTAAGGGCATCCATCTTGGTGCTATCATCAGTAGCTTCTTTAGTGGTGTTAGCCTGTTCAAGATCAGAAGCAAGTATCATACTCTCATTAAACTTATGTTGAAGTATCTTAGCTCTTTGTCTGGTTATAGCTCCCTTGTATATGGTTGGTACTGGCACTTCTTGAACCGTCTCTGCCTTAGTTATCTTGCTGATCATGTCTTGGATATCAGGTTCAGTTAGGTCTGGTTCAAGCTCTGGTTGAATGTCCTCATCAGGTTCTGTGCTGGTCTGGACCAGAAAGAGACAGCTCCCAACAGCTCTTTCGCGTGAGCAAGACATGTGACTTCTGTCCAACATTCAAATTCAAATCAGTTCCTTTTTGCCTCCAACAACTCCATTTCATATTTAGGGGAGTTCTGGTCGAACTTATGTCCCTAGCTTTGCACCAACATGATCATGATAATTTTGTACAATGTTTGCACCAAAGTTATCTTGACCCGGACTTTGCACGGAGCTTCTTTGGTTGATTCAAAGCTGACCCGAGTTTTGCACATTCTTTATCTTTCTGTTCAAATCTTGTGCAAAATAATCTTTTTGTACAAACTTTGCACATCATTATTTTTGCTTAAACTTTGCACATCATTACTTTTGCACAATCTTTGCACAAGCGACCTTCACTCTCAACTGGTGCTTCTTCCTTCTTCATTCCAACACTCCCCCTCAAGCTTGACCATAGGAGATCCTTGGACAAGCTTGGAACCTTAAAGAAGCTCCCTCATTAAAAACCTTAGCCAGAAAACCCATTTGGGACAAAACCAACTAAGGAAAAGAGTAGAGTTCTTCAAAGCCTGAGGATTGGCCAGTGAGCCTAAGGAACTTCAGATAATTCATGGTGGAGTCCTTAGGCTCTGGATCATGGCCTAACTTGTGGTGCAAGCATGAACTCCATCACTTGCACACACCAACACCATGGATCTCTTCTTTAGGCTGGTTTGTTGTCTCCCCCTCTCTTCTGACTACTCGCCATCTCCAAAGAGGTTATGGACTACCAGCTTCTGTCACATTTAGATCCAAGTATGGTACCTGATACATTATCCCAAAGGTGCATCATGTAAGACCCGTTCCTGGCTGTTAAGCCCAACATGGACCTGCGGCCTTACTTAGCTAGATCATAGGGTGTTTGTTCTCTTTTAATGTTCCATAATTTACTAAGTCGTTTTCGATTAAGTGAGGTTCATACATTCCAACCCTAAGTCTAGACAATAAGAGAAATTGTATCTTTATTAATAACAAACATGTGATCCATACAATGCAGTCATATCATCCAGTTTGCACATTAGGCTACCATAAGTTCATATTACAATACCATACTATACTATCCCACCCACACATCCATCCACAGCCCGGTCCTCATGGTTCCTTGGCCTTGCCACGGTCCTGATCAGATCCTGAAACCAACATACACACGATATAATAACATAAGTAATCCGATAGCTTAACATTTCCAAGTTCTATTGCATGGTTCGGTTCACCTAGTCTAAGTTCCCAAACTATCCCAATCAGTACACTAAGTCACGATCACATCAGGATATTCAACTAAGACTATCCTAATCCAGAATCAATACATGGTCAGTCTAATTCGATCCAGCCCAGTCCATTGCCCCGACTGTACCAGATCTGCCCATGTTCGGGTCCATTTCGGACCCCTTTTTGGAAGTACTTAAACGGATTATTAAAACTCATGATAATCTCCTAAAATTCCAAAATAAGAAGAATCCACAATCAGATTGGTGAGAACCGGCCTCCTTCCCATAGAATTCGGCCAATTTCCACCAAACTGGCCATAACTAACCATCATTGATTTGGTTTGATAAACCCAATCTAAGTACATGATAATTCATGATAAATCCCCACTAAGAGGAATCCATGGTCGGATCCCATCAATTCCATTCGGAACCAAGAGATCCGAACATACCTGCCCAACCAAGGCCATGGAGAGTTTCACTGAACAACCAAGGCCGTGGCTTGGCCATTCTATGTCGGAATCATCCAACAAATTCAGAACAACGGAGAACACGAGTAGATCAGAAAGGAAAAGAGAAGAGATGGGTCTGTTCCCACCAATCCAAACACAGCCTACACGGTATTCCAACCGGGGCCATGGTAGGATGGTTCGGATCATCCCACTCACCTTGGGCGTACGCTCAGGAGTGCCCACGCCTTTCTCCCCATCCTTATCTCTTCCTCTGTTAACCATCATCAACCGATCTTCAAGCCACACGGACACCCTTCTGGTCGGAATTCACCAACAACCCACATGGCCACCCTTTTGAATCAATCTCTCTCTCTCTCTATCTGTCTTTCTCTCTGTCACGATTTGGGCAGAGCTTTCCCTTCCGAAAATTGTGTCTATTTTCGTCCCCATGGCTGTGTTTTTATAGGGTAAGGGGTTGGCCAACTGCCTGGGCGAACAGGCACAACCGTTTGGGCAGTTTACACCCATTCGGCCAAACTGCCTCCAACCGCCTGGAACTGCTCCTTCTTTCTTTTGGGCTGGACGAAACATAAGCCCACATCCATATCCTGATGTCTGGCCTGTTTTCCCAAATACCCAGCATGATCAGCCCTTGACCCATGGGCCCTTTGTGATCGAACCACAACCAACCAGACCACAACCGCCCATGACCCGACCACACCCGCCCATTCCCGGATCATAACACTCCACCCAGCTGAGTTGAGCTGAATGCCAGCTACTCCAGCTGAGTGAGCTAGTGGTCCAGCTTCTGGAGCTGACCTAAGCTAGTGTGAGCTACCCTGAGCTCGTACCAGCTGATGGAGCTAAGAATCTAACTGCTGGAGCTGGCCCTAGCTAGTGGGAGCTGCTCCAAGCTTGCCCCAGCTGGTTAAGCTTGTGATCCACCTATGGGAGCTGACTTAAGCTTAGTGTAGGCTTACCCTGAGCTTGCCCTAGCTGATTGAGCTACTTCCCTTTACTCACCAGCTGCCTTAACACTCATCCGGTCCTTATTTACTTATCTCTATTCAATCCTGGTCAAGTCTCAGCATACTGATGCACTTAACCATCCCTCCCAACCATGGTACGCTTGTCCTTAGGTCACATGACCTGACCAGTGCGTTCCCCCGCACCATGGCCGTGCCCGAAGGCCTTATCCAGATTTGTGGATGCTACAAGTCTCCCCCACTTGAATTGGATTCGTCCTCGAATCCAGAACAAGTACATCTCTGGTTTCATATTGCTCAAACCACTTAGGAAATTCAGCCCTCATTTTGGCTTTAGTTTCCCAAGTTGTTTCCTCACGTCCATTACATTCCCAGATTACCTTAACCATTTGGACCACCTTATTCCTAGTTGCTTTCTCCATCCTGTCCACGATTCGAATTGGCCTTGTCTCTAAGTTTCGGTTCGTCCCAAGGTCTGCTGGAATCTGCGGAATGTAAACATCTTGGTCTGACAAACACTTCCGAAGTTGGGACACATGGAACACATTGTGGAACGCATCCATTGCTGATGGTAGTTCCAACTTGTAGGCCACTTCCCCAATCCTTTCACTGATCCAGAAGGGACCTAAGTACCTTGGATCCAACTTTCTCCTACCGGAGATTCTTACTCTACCTTTGAAAGTAATCATCTTCAGGTAGACCATATCACCAATTTCAAACTCAAGATCCTTCCTACGCTTATCAGCATAGTGTTTTTGTCGATCCTGAGCTGCCTTCATCCGGTCCTGGATGAACTTGATTTTCTCAGTTGTCTCTTCCACTATCTCAGGTCCAATCATGCTACGCTCCTCCACTTGGGTCCAGCATACTGGTGTCCTGCATGGTCGTCCATATAAAGCTTCGTATGGCGACATCCCTATGCTCCGGTGGAAGCTGTTGTTGTAAGCAAACTCCACCAAAGGCAAATGCTTCTCCCATGAATCACCCCAATCTAGAACACATGCTCTCAGCAAATCCTCTAATGTCCTGATGGTGCGTTCAGATTGCCCATTTGTTTCTGGGTGGTACGCAATACTCATATTCACTCTAGTTCCTAAGGCTTTTTGGAAGGCTCTCCAGAACCTAGAAGTGAACCTCGGATCTCTGTCCGACACAATACTAGATGGAACCCCATGCAGCCGTACAATCTCATTCATGTATGTGTGCACAATCTGGTAAACTCCATCTCCTTTCTTTATGGCTAGGAAGTGAGCCGATTTAGTCAGTCGGTCCACGATCACCCAGATCGCATCATTCTTCTTCCTAGTGGTAGGGAAACCCGTTACAAAATCCATCGTAATATGATCCCACTTCCACTCAGGAATAGGTAGGCTCTGGAGTAAGCCACTAGGGACTTGATGCTCTGCCTTAACCAACTGACAGGTAGAACACTTAGAAACCCACTATGCTATGTCCACCTTCATCTGGATCCAATGATAGTATCTCTTGATATCTTGGTACATCTTGGTGGCACCAGGATGTACTGAGAACTTGAACTTATGAGATTGTCTCATAATTTCCTCCTTAAGACTCCTATCATTGGGTACACTCACTCGACCACGCACTAGAATGGTGCCATCTGAGGTGATCTGATACTCAGTCAGCTCATTGCGAGCAACCTTTTGTAGGTTCTCATCCAAACTCTGTGCTTGTCTAATCCTGGTAAGAAGATCAGCCTGGTTCACTGCTTCTAAACCCAATGGTTCGTCCTCGCTGACCAATGTGTCCAGATGCAATGTCCGGACCATTCCTTCCAATACATTTGCATCCCTTTCAGCTGATACCTCGGCCCTTCTCCGACTCAAAGCATCAGCCACCAAGTTTGCCTTACCTGGGTGGTAAGAAATTTTGAGATCATAATCGGCCACAAATTCCATCCATCTCCTCTGTCTCAAATTCAACTCGGGTTGAGTGAATATATACTTGAGGCTCTTGTGGTCGGTTAGGATCTGGACCTTGGCGCCTTACAAGTATGATCGCCATAATTTGAGGGTGAATACCACTGTGGCCATCTCCAGGTCGTGGGTTGGGTAGTTTCCCTCATGCTTCCATAATTGCCTAGAGGCATAAGCAACAACCTTGCCATGTTGGGTCAGTACACATCCCAATCCAGTGATGGATGCATCTGTGTATACCACATATGGTTGGTCTGCCTCTGGCAACACCAGTATGGGTGCACTGGTCAGCATGTCCTTAAGTGCTGAGAAACATGTCTCACACTTCTCAGTCCATGTAAACTTCACGTCTTTTCCAGTTAGTTGTGTCATAGGTTGAGCCAAACTTGCAAACCCCTTGACAAACTTCTTGTAGTACCCGGCCAAACCCAAGAAACTCCTAACCTCCGTAGCACTCTTTGGTCTAGGCCATTCCTGGATGGCCTTGATCTTTTCTGGGTCAACAGACACACCTTGGTCGGATACAATGTGACCCAGGAACCCAACACTCCTTTGCCAAAAACTGCACTTGCTCAATTTGGCAAAGAGCTGTTGTTCTCTCAATCGTCCCAACACTGCTCTCAGATGTTTCTCATGATCCTCCTTGGTCTTGGACTAGACCAAGATATCATCAATAAAGATGATCACAAACTCATCTAAGAAATCCCTAAAAATGCTGTTCATCATCTTCATGAAAGCTGCGGGTGCATTGGTTAGTCCAAATGGCATGACCACAAACTCATAGTGGCCATACCTGGTCCGGAAGGCTGTTTTCCTTACATCATTTGGTTCAATGGGAATTTGATGATACCCTGAAGCCAAATCTATTTTGGAAAACCACTTTGCACCCTTGAGTTGATCTAACAACTCATCTATCCGAGGCAATGGGTACCTATTCTTCACAGTCACCCGGTTCAACCCTCAATAGTCAATACACAATCTGAAACTACCATCCTTCTTTTTCACAAAGAGAACTGGTGCTCCTCAGGGTAACACACTTGGTCGTATGAAAACCTTATCCAGCAATTCCTCAAGCTGTTTCTTAAGCTCGGCCATTTCGGCAGGAGCCATTCTGTAGGGACTTTTGGATAATGGGGCCGTCCCTGGTTCGAGTTCTATTATGAAAGGGTCCGACCTATCAGGGGGAATGCCCTGTAGTGCCCGAAACACATCCTGGAACTCACCAACCAGCGGTATTCCCTCCGGACCACCACCCCCTACAACCTCCTTAGTGGCGATTGTGGCTAAATAAGCTTCACAACCCTTCCCCAGCATTCTATCACACTGGATAGCTGACACCACCAAGCATCCAGAGGTTGGACGTATTCCTTGGAACTTGATCGGAGTCCCACACCCACTCTCAAAAAGCACACGCCCCCGGTGACAGTCAAGAGTGGCCCGATTCTTTCCAAGCCAATCCATACCTAAGATCACCTCGTGATTCTTTAGGTGGACTACCACAAGATCCACAGGCATGACCCTGTCCTGGATCACCACTGGGACGTCCTGAACCACTCCTAGTGAACGCATGACTTGGCCACCAGCCGCATTCACTACCCCAGGACAATCCCCCGTTCCCAACTGGAACAACCCCTTTCCGAGCATCCCCGGACTCACAAAACTATGTGTAGCTCCAGTATCGAAAAGTACATGTGTTTCCACAACACCAATACTTAGGGTCCCTACATATGACCCAAACTAAATATCTAACCATCCTAGGTTCCATACCATGCAATCCTACTGAATTGAAAAGAGTAGGATCAGACACAATACCAGTGATTGCTAAGAATGGTCCATTCTTGTTCTCATCCTTGGACAGCTCAAACACACGCGGTGCTGATGGCTGCCCGCGGTTCTGGTCCGGCTTACTGGCCTCCCCACGGCTCTTGTTAGCCCCGGCTGCCAGCTTAGGACAATCCTTTCGGAGGTGCCCCCTCTTTCCACAATAATGGCAAGTCCTGGTATCCCCACCAGCCCCTTGCTCCTGCCTGGGACAGTCACGAGCTGAGTGGTCCATCTTACCACAACGGAGACAGGCTCCCATTGCTCTCCAGCATTCCCCTCCATGATGACGGCCACACTTAGGGCACACAGGTCTACCACTTGAGGTTTTACCCTCCTAAACCTGGTCCCTCTTCCTTTTCCGGTCACCATTGTGACTAGATGACACCACTACACTCCTAACCTTTTGTTTATGTTCATCTGCAAGGTTGGCCTCCAGCAAGGCCATCCTCTCAACCAACTCAGTCACTGTTGGGAAGGTTCGGACCGAGCAGTAGGTCCTAAGTTCAGCCCTAAGGCCTCTGATGAATCGTCTCACCTGAACTGCCTCATCCTCCAATTCCTTACCCACATAGCGCCTGAGTCGGTTAAACTCCTCCTCATACTCTCGTACTGACCTGCGTCCCTGGCCCAAGTCCAAGAACTTGGCCTCCAAGCGATCCCAAGCCTCAGCTGGAAAGTACTTGTGGTTGAACTCAACCTCAAAATCCGCAAAGCGCACAAGGGCACCATTTGTACGCTTATCCAGAGCCAACCACCAGTTGTGTGCATCTCCCTCCAGGAAGTGCACTGCGATGTCCTTCTGGTACTCCTCAGGACATCGTGTATATTTGAAGTTTCGAACCAGCCTAGTTCTCCACTCGTCAGCCTCCATAGGGTCAACACTTCCAGCAAAGTGTTTGGTACCCAACTTGGAGATGTGCTCCAGCACTTTCAAGTAATCAACTTTCCAGGCTGTCCTGGCTGGGGGATCAATCTCAATCACTTCAGCCACATGTTCCACTTGCGCAGGAGCCCCTCCTTCAGCTGCCTGAGCTGCTGTGGTATGACCAATCGGAGGGTTCCCAAGGGGAATAGCGGTCTGGATTGGTATGGCCTGACCCAAAGGTGTAATCGCCTGAGTCAAAGCCAGCATCTGAGCACCCATAGCCTTCATAACCTCCAAAACCTCATGCATGGTTGGTTCAACAGCCTGATTCACTCGCCCAGTTTCCCTACCACCCGTAGCCACATTCTGGTCATCCATACGTCCAGCATGTGAGGATTCACCCTCACCCTCATACTCCTCATGTTGTTGCTGACCAGAACAACCAACCCCATCATTTCCCTCCATATGAACCTCAGCCGGGTTGGGCTGATCAGTAGACAATCCGATCCCAACATTACCCAAATTTGTTTGTATAGGCAATGTTGCGGCCAGATTCACATCATCTGCACCCACATGACCGGATGCTCCAGTAGCCTCCTTTCCCTTCCGAGTCTTAGACTTGCTCTTTCCACCCTTGGAATTCAAAACAAGTAATCAGATCGAGTTAGTCCATTAGACTTAGCAAATATCCTCAAACAAATCCTAAGACTAACAAACAACCAGACCTTACCAAGGGACCCAGCCGGATGTGTGGTGTCTAACCCAACCCCAAACCTATCCTAGAATCAACTCCGCTCTGATACCAACTTGTAAGACCCGTTCCTGGCTGTTAAGCCCAACATGGACCCGCGGCCTTACTTAGCTAGATCATAGGGTGTTTGTTCTCTTTTAATGTTCCATAATTTACTAAGTCGTTTTCGATTAAGTGAGGTTCATACATTCCAACCCTAAGTCTAGACAATAAGAGAAATTGTATCTTTATTAATAACAAACATGTGATCCATACAATGCAGTCATATCATCCAGTTTGCACATTAGGCTACCATAAGTTCATATTACAATACCATACTATACTATCCCACCCACACATCCATCCACAGCCCGGTCCTCATGGTTCCTTGGCCTTGCCACGGTCCTGATCAGATCCTGAAACCAACATACACACGATATAATAACATAAGTAATCCGATAGCTTAACATTTCCAAGTTCTATTGCATGGTTCGGTTCACCTAGTCTAAGTTCCCAAACTATCCCAATCAGTACACTAAGTCACGATCACATCAGGATATTCAACTAAGACTATCCTAATCCAGAATCAATACATGGTCAGTCTAATTCGATCCAGCCCAGTCCATTGCCCCGACTGTACCAGATCTGCCCATGTTCGGGTCCATTTCGGACCCCTTTTTGGAAGTACTTAAACGGATTATTAAAACTCATGATAATCTCCTAAAATTCCAAAATAAGAAGAATCCACAATCAGATTGGTGAGAACCGGCCTCCTTCCCATAGAATTCGGCCAATTTCCACCAAACTGGCCATAACTAACCATCATTGATTTGGTTTGATAAACCCAATCTAAGTACATGATAATTCATGATAAATCCCCACTAAGAGGAATCCATGGTCGGATCCCATCAATTCCATTCGGAACCAAGAGATCCGAACATACCTGCCCAACCAAGGCCATGGAGAGTTTCACAGAACAACCAAGGCCGTGGCTTGGCCATTCTATGTCAGAATCATCCAACACATTCAGAACAAAGGAGAACACGAGTAGATCAGAAAGGAAAAGAGAAGAGATGGGTCTGTTCCCACCAATCCAAACACAGCCTACACGGTATTCCAACCGGGGCCATGGTAGGATGGTTCGGATCATCCCACTCACCTTGGGCGTACGCTCAGGAGTGCTCACGCCTTTCTCCCCATCCTTATCTCTTCCACTGTTAACCATCATCAACCGATCTTCAAGCCCCACGGACACCCTTCTGGTCTGAATTCACCAACAACCCACACGGCCACCCTTTTGAATCGATCTCTCTCTCTCTATCTGTCTTTCTCTCTGTCACGATTTGGGCAGAGCTTTCGCTTCCAAAAATTGTGTTTATTTTTCACCCCATGGCTGTGTTTTTATAGGGTAAGGGGTCGGCCAACTGCCTGGGCGAACGGGCACAACCGTTTGGGCAGTCTACACCCATTCGGCCAAACTGCCTCCAACCGCCTGGAACTGCCCCTTCTTTCTTTTGGGCTGGACGAAACATAAGCCCACATCCATATCCTGATGTCTGGCCTGTTTTCCCAAATACCCAGCATGATCAGCCCTTGACCCATGGGCCCTTTGTGATCGAACCACAACCAACCAGACCACAACCGCCCATGACCCAACCACACTGGCCCGGATCATAACACTCCACCCAGCTGAGTTGAGCTGAATGCCAGCTACTCCAGCTGAGTGAGCTAGTGGTCCAGCTTCTGGAGCTGACCTAAGCTAGTGTGAGCTACCCTGAGCTCGTACCAGCTGATGGAGCTAAGAATCTAACTGCTGGAGCTGGCCCTAGCTAGTGGGAGCTGCTCCAAGCTTGCCCCAGCTGGTTAAGCTTGTGATCCACCTATGGGAGCTGACTTAAGCTTAGTGTAGGCTTACCCTGAGCTTGCCCTAGCTGATTGAGCTACTTACCTTTACTCACCAGCTGCCTTAACACTCATCCGGTCCTTATTTACTTATCTCTATTCAATCCTGGTCAAGTCTCAGCATACTGATGCACTTAACCATCCCTCCCAACCATGGTACGCTTGTCCTTAGGTCACATGACCTGACCAGTGCGTTCCCCCGCACCATGGCCGTGCCCGAAGGCCTTATCCAGATTTTGGGATGCTACACATCAGCTCTTAGGACAATACACTAAAGAATCATCCAAAGCATTTCAAGTAATACAATCAGAATGATAAACCAATTGAAATGAGAGTTTTATGTGCTTCCCTTTCATAAGGATGATGGGGAGTAAACTCCACTTGAATTCCCCACTTGGCAAGACAGAACTCGGATCATGGAAGCTTCATCAACACAAGTTTGGAACTGAGAATAGTAAGGACCAAGCTTGCATGGTTGTAATGGGTTCTAGATGGCTTCTTTGATCCGGTTTATGATGCAAGTGTGAACTCCACAGCTTGCAGGAGGCAATGCACGACTTGGATCTTCAGGATTTCTCATCATTACCCCTCCTCAAGCTTGATCCAGAGAGTGTAGATGAAGGACCAAGCTTGGAAGTGAGCAATACTGAGCTTAAAACCAGGAACGCATCACCCCTACAGCTGCGTTTAAGCCAACCGGTTCCTCCCTTGATCTCTTCTCCACTGCCTTAAACAACCACTCTTCCTTGTGTGTCTCTTGAACCAGGAGCACAACAACCCCTACAGCCTGCGCTTAAGCTAACCGGTTCAACACACAAGTTAGCTTTACCATGTTCAGGAATATACACAGTGTGTAGGCTCTGAACACATGGACAAAGCCTTCTTCTTTGTCTTGGTTTGATGATGGACAGAGAGCACCTCTTGTGTACCTGAAACATCACTCAAACTCCAGCAAGAATAAGACCACACACACTAGGATCAGACATTGATAACTCACCAATTCTGATCCCATTGTTTTAAGAAAATGCAATGGACAAAATCTAAACAACTCATTTAGTTCAAATCCATGCAAACCAGTTCACTAAATGCTCAAGCATGATAACTCATCAACTACAAGGCATCTAGGCTCATTTTATCACACATATGACAGTAACAGAATGCAATGACAATTTATGACAGTATCTTAGACTAGACAACTCTGAAAGATTGATAGAGATTGAGAGATTAAGACGAATAAGAGACTGAGAGAGAGATTTAGACTAAAGAAGAAGAGACTCGACGAGGAAGACTAGAAACCATTGAGAGAGACTAAGAGAGGAGACTGAAGATTTCGTGTTATTAATTAATGAACAGAGGTTACAAATATATAGTAGAGGAAGCAAGGGCTTACAACGGATAAACTATAAGGTTTAGGATAAACTTTCTCGCCAAGCATGTGGCGTCAACCGGTATTAGGCGCGCCTAATTCAAACTTGTGGCTGGAGAGCTTTGTTGAAATAAATAAAGGGATGACCAGAAGAAGAAGATGGTTGATGATCCAAGAATAAGTTCATCAAGAGAAGCCAATCTGGTTCTGTTTGTACAGACTTGGATCACAAGCAATCTACTATGACCTAACTTGCCTTGGGAGGCAATGTACTGATGGGAACACGAGCTGAGGGTCTCCAGAAGCTAAGGAAACTGTTGGTAGATGGTTTGACCAGATTCAAATTCAAATATGGAAGAAAGTCACATGTTAAGCTTAAGGAGAGAGCTGTTGCTGGCCTGTCACTTTCACTCATCAGACCTGGTCACTATCTTTCTCCTGTCCCTTTCTCCTCCTCTGGACGTGCCTCCCCTTGGCTGTATCCCCTTTGGCCTCTTCTCATCCCTACAAAATTATTTGTTTATATTTCCTTGTTTTAGTAATTGTTTATTGTAAGTGATTGTCTATTTAAAGACCTTCACCCTACCTTGTAACACTTACCAGAATCAATAGACAAGTTTCTCTCTCTCTAAGCTCGTCTCTCTCTCTCTCTCTTGCTTGTGTCTAAACAATATTCACAATGTAAGGAGTTAAGCATTAGGGTTTAGAGGCTGCCTTAACTCTATCTCTCTTAAGGCAGCCTAATACTTGTCAAACTCACTCTAAACTCTTCTTTATCTCCTCTTAATCTCTAGATTACTGATTCTAAAATCCTCTTCATCTTAAGTACACAAAACCTAAGTGTTGTGCTACTTCTCAAGGATTAGATTCATACTAGAGAGTTTCTGCTTCACAAAACCAGTTTACTGTCTAGGATTCTTGGTTATATAGTAAGCTGTGTATGAGGATTCAATCACAAGTTAATTGTCTCTTCCCTTAAATGGTGAGTTCCTGTTGTATGGTTGAAGAGGATTCGGTTACAAGTTAACTGAATACTCTCTTGACATGAGACAAACACTCATGAATTCCAACATGGTATCAGAGCTTTGTTGCTCTTCTTTGGGATTAAACTCACCTCTTTTATCTCTGTTTTGTTGAAATAAATCCGTTCTCTCCCACTCTGATATTGTGTTAGCTTGGTCAGTACTTGTTAGTATCTTGAATCAAGCTTGAGGAAGAGAAAGATTTCAAAAATGCTTCACCATTATGATTTATCCATTGGATAATAGCTTTCTCTTAATGGAGCATCTCTTTGACCAGTGGACAAACTGTTTTGATCCATTGGATTCATTGTTGTCTAAGCCACAGAAAACACTTCTTCACGTGTTATTCTGTTGGTTCTTTTGTTGAAAGCCCTGGAAAACATCAGGTCATGAGTTATTCCAGTGGAACATGTCTAAGATCAGTGAGCAAATTAATTTTTCAATGGTCCATTGTATTTCAGCTAATAAAGCACCAAACTCTTGATGAGTATTGGATGCTCCTGGCTGTTTATGCTTCCGCAAAACTCAAGAAAACAGAGCAAAACTCTGTCCATTAGAACTCTTGAGAAAATTCTCTTTTCTATTCTCTATTCTCTCATTCTCTAATTCTCCAGCTTACTATATCTCCATCATTCTCCCATTCTCTGGCTACTAATACTCTAGTTACATCATTCTCTACTCTCTACTTATTCTTTGGTTACTTATAATCTTTGGTTACTTAAATCTCTATTCTCACAATCTTGTTTAGAATCTCCCTAAGGTTGTTAAACTGTCTTGAAGTTAAGCTGTCTTGAAAGAATAGTTTTGTTTCTGTCCTTAGGAGAATTGATTGTGTTGTGGCCTGAATTATTACTCTTGATGATTAGGATTCAGAGAGTGTTGCTAGGATAGAATCATGAAGATATCTGTCCATTGCTTGTTTGAAATGTGTTTTAAAGATCAGACTTGGTGAACACCCATGATCTGATCTCTTGTTGTCTACTGATGCTTGTCTTAGTGTTTGTTGACAGGCTGCTCATGTTCATCAGAGCCTACACTTGATGTATATTCCTGACCATGGAGATTGCCCACTGCCCATCAACACTTTGGACGCTGATTGTGTCCATAAACTCCCAAGATGGTTGAGAGGATGAATGGAGCAGTGGAGAGATTGCTCAGAAGTGACTTACCTGCTGCCAAGAGGGTGGACAGGAAGTACACTCAAGAGAAAAGGCCACAATTCAAGCCAAGAGGGCTGTGGTCTCAAGGCATTGGTGATCATCACTGGCTCTCATCTTCCAAGCTTGACCACATACTCTCATTATCAGGTCAAGCTTGAGGAGGAGTGTTAATATGAGAAGCCAGTGTCCATCTTCTTATGCAAGGGAAGTACCTATTACTGTACTTATTCTTGTTTGAATAGGTTTACCCCTTGAGAATTGATGCAAGTATGTGTGCATTGTTTGAATCAGGTACTTGGAGCTCATGAGAAGATTCTGTTCATGGATCAAACCCTTTGATGATGGCAGGTTGTCTGAAGAAAGGGGGAGACAAAGAACCAGACACATGGAGAGTTCCAAGCAGTTTGAGTGGGAAGCAAGGAAGGCAGTGGTGTGTGCTTGCCATTGAAGTAAGGCCATGATCCAGGGTTTATGAGTCCTAAAATTGATCTAAGACTCTTAAACCCACTGGCCAATCCCTAGGCTGAGGGTAGTTGCACTCTTTTTCCCTAAGTGATGGTTTTATCCTATGAGGTTTTCCACACTTAGGTTTTTAATGAGGCAAGTACTCTCAGTTCCAAGCTTGTCCAAGGATCTCCTATGGTCAAGCTTGAGGGGGAGTGTTGAAATAAATAAAGGGATGACCAGAAGAAGAAGATGGTTGATGATCCAAGAATAAGTTCATCAAGAGAAGCCAATCTAGTTCTGTTTGTACAGACTTTGATCACAAGCAATCTACTATAACCTAACTTGCCTTGGGAGGCAATGTACTGATGGGAACACGAGCTGAGGGTCTCCAGAAGCTAAGGAAACTGTTGGTAGATGGTTTGACCAGATTCAAATTCAAA
This sequence comes from Moricandia arvensis, assembly GCA_905132765.1. NCBI lineage: Eukaryota > Viridiplantae > Streptophyta > Magnoliopsida > Brassicales > Brassicaceae > Moricandia > Moricandia arvensis. The sequence continues at coordinate 44,688 of CAJHQP010002203.1, forward strand.
TATGGAAGAAAGTCACATGTTAAGCTTAAGGAGAGAGCTGTTGCTGGCCTGTCACTTTCACTCATCAGACCTGGTCACTATCTTTCTCCTGTCCCTTTCTCCTCCTCTGGACGTGCCTCCCCTTGGCTGTATCCCCTTTGGCCTCTTCTCATCCCTACAGAATTATTTGTTTATATTTCCTTGTTTTAGTAATTGTTTATTGTAAGTGATTGTCTATTTAAAGACCTTCACCCTACCTTGTAACACTTACCAGAATCAATAGACAAGTTTCTCTCTCTCTAAGCTCGTCTCTCTCTCTCTCTCTCTTGCTTGTGTCTAAACAATATTCACAATGTAAGGAGTTAAGCATTAGGGTTTAGAGGCTGCCTTAACTCTATCTCTCTTAAGGCAGCCTAATACTTGTCAAACTCACTCTAAACTCTTCTTTATCTCCTCTTAATCTCTAGATTACTGATTCTAAAATCCTCTTCATCTTAAGTACACAAAACCTAAGTGTTGTGCTACTTCTCAAGGATTAGATTCATACTAGAGAGTTTCTGCTTCACAAAACCAGTTTACTGTCTAGGATTCTTGGTTATATAGTAAGCTGTGTATGAGGATTCAATCACAAGTTGATTGTCTCTTCCCTTAAATGGTGAGTTCCTGTTGTATGGTTGAAGAGGATTCAGTTACAAGTTAACTGAATACTCTCTTGACATGAGACAAACACTCTTGAATTCCAACAAGCTTCACACGCGAGATTCCTTTGGCATCTTGACCAGATGCTCTTCCAGCACGAGCCAGTCTGTCAAACGCGCGCCTCAGTCAACCTTGATCCGCTTGGTAACTAGTAAGAGTAACTCTGGGTCGAGTTACTCTTACCTGGGTAACTTTCCTCGGCCGCGGTAAACTTCTTCACCCACTTGTACGGCCAAGTTGTACGGCCTAGTTGTACGGACATGTACGGACAGCTCCAAACCATTTCCTCTCCTCTTCATAAGCCTTCCTCTATCATATTAAGACCTCTGTTCAACACTCCCCCTCAAGCTTGACCATGTGGAACAAGTCAAGCTTGGAATGCCATGAGATCTTCCTCATTAAAAACCTTGCCAAAGAAAACCCTCCTTACGAATAAAACCTCAACAAGGAAAACAGTAAAGACCCCATGGCGAGGGGATCAGTTCTTTTTGGTAAGATCCATGAGTCCAAGACGAGTGTGGATGGACTCAATGGTCTTCTGCCTAGCTGCTTTAGTAAACACATCAGCTAGTTGATCTTCACTCCGGGTGTAGCATGGCAAGATGTCTCCGGATACTATCATTTGCCTCACCTTGTGGCAATCAACCTCAATATGCTTAGTCCTCTCGTGGAATACCGAGTTGGAGGCAATGTGTATAGCCGCTTGGTTGTCACAATGCATGGTCATGGGTGTGTCTTGATCAATCCCCAAGTGCTTCAGTATCCCTTTGATCCAAACTAACTCATTTGTAAGCTTCAACATGGCTCTATACTCGGCTTCAGCACTGGAACAGGACACCACCTTTTGCTTCTTATTCTTCCAGGTAACAAGGTTCCCACCAATGAAAGTGCAATAACCAGTGGTCGACTTCCTATCCATCCTATCCCCGGCCTAATCTGCATCACAATATCCAACCACTTCTGTGCTCTCATTGCACCCCATCCAAACTCCTTGACTTGATGTTCCATTCAGGTACATGAGAAGCCGGTTCACCATGTTCCAGTGATGCTCCTTAGGCCCTTGCATGTGTTGGCTAACCTGATTCACAGCAAAGCATATATCAGGTCTTGTGATTGTCAAATAGATTAACTTACCAACAAGCTTTCTATAAAGCTTAGCATCTTGAAAGAGTGGACTATCTTCTATCTCCCCCTCTCGTGGTACTTTATATCCTTCTTCCAAGGGTGTCTTGAATGTCTTCCCTTCTGGTATACCTGCATCTTTCAAAAGATCAAGTGTATACTTTCTTTGAGATAGAAATAAACCTTCCTTGGATCTACACAACTCTATTCCAAGAAAGTATTTCATCTCTCCCAAATCTTTAATTTCAAATACAGATTACAAGTACTCTTTAGTAGCTTGTATACCTTCCTTGTCACTTCCAGTAATAATGATATCATCAACATATACTAGAAGGACAATGATACCTGAGGGAGATGTGAGAGTGAAGAGGGTGTGGTCGAGCTCGGATCTCTTGAAGCCTCTCCCATTCAAGGTAGTACTCAGTTTGTTGTACCAGGCTCTTGGAGATTGCTTGAGACCATATATAGCCTTCTTCAGCCTTAAGACATTCCCTTCTTTTACCAAGTATTCAAGACCCGGTGGTGGATACATATACACTTCATCTTCAAGTTCCCCTTGAAGAAACGCATTCTTCACATCCATTTTCCATAGACCCCATCTTAGATTAACCGCAACTGACAAAACTATTCTGATAGTATGAAGCTTTGCAACCGTAGTAAAAGTGTCTAGGTAGTCTTCACCATAAGTTTGAGTGAAACCCCTTGCAACAAGTCTTGTCTTCTTCCTGTCTATCTTCCCATTTGCAAGATACTTGATGGTGAAGATCCACCTACTTGACACTGCCTTCTTTCCTCTTGGAAGTTCACTCTCATACCATGTATCATTTTTGATCATGGCATTTTCTTCAGCACCAACTGACTCCTTCCATTCTTTATCCTTCATAGCTTCATCATAAGACTTTGGAATGTAGCTCTGATCTAGGTTAACCATCAGCACACAATGATCTTCAGGGTAGTGAGCAAGAGAGCATGAGACTCGAGATGGATGTTCCACTGCTTGAGCATTGTAGTAAACTCTTGTATTCACCCAATCGATTGGAGGGTTTCTGATCCTAGTGCTTCTTCTCAGTTGTTGCTCTTGTTGCTCAACTGCCGGTTCTTGATCTTGTCCTTCTTCATCATTCACTAATCCTTGTCCTTCTTCTTGCTCTTGTTGCTCCACACTTTGATCATGAGAACCTGATTGTTCTCCTTCTTCTTGAGTATTCTCTTCAGGTTCATTTCCCCCCTCATGGTCAAAGTGGGGACCCTGATCTTCTTCATTTGTATTGGGGGGACCTTGAGGTTGTCCTCATCCATTCCTTGGCTCTTGAGACAGATTAATCCCAAGACCTTCCAGTATTATCCTTAGATTGGCCGCCTTATCTGATGCAAGATGCTTTAGTTCTGCTTGATTCTTCTCTTCATAATACCCTCTTTCTTCAACAAACTTTACTTCCCTTGACACGAGCACCCTCCTTGTAACCGGATCATAGCATTTGAACCCCTTTTGAGTTGGTGAATACCCTATGAACATCCCCTTGGTACTCTTTGCATCTAGTTTGTTCCTCAACTCCCCTGGTCTTAACACAAAGCATAGACAACCAAATACTCTAAGATGATCCAAGGTTGCTCTATACCTGTTTAAGACCTCAAATGGAGACTTGTCTTCAAGGATCCGTGTTGGTGTTCTGTTGATCAAGTAGCATGCTTAGACACTGCATCACTCCAGAAATTCTTTGGTACATTGGCCTGGAACATCATCAACCTTGCCACCTCCATGAGGTGTCTGTTCTTTCTTTCGGTCACACCATTTTGTTGAGGTGTGTAAGGGAAACTTGTCTGATGGAGGATTCCATGTTGAGATAGGTGTTGCTTGAATGCTTGGCTAGTGTACTCCCCTCCATTATCTGATCTAAAAAATTTCAACTTGGCATTAAACTGGTTAGTCACATAGTTTTGAAAATTTCTAAATGCATCAAGAACCCTATCTTTAGATGGAATCAAGGTTATCCAGGTGTATTTAAACTTCTCATCTATGAATGTTACAAAATACTTGTGATTCTCTCTAGATAAGCAAGGTGCAGTCCAAACATCAGAGTGACTCAAATCAAAGCAATGCTCATAGATGGTTGATGATTTATGAAACACAGTCTTACAATGCTTGCCTAAAATACAAGCTTCACCGTCATTATTCTCAAACATAACACCTGGAACCATTAAGTTTAAAGCTCTAACATGAGGGTTTCCTAGTCTAGCATGCCACAAAGCATTCTTATTTAAAACAGAAGCAGAGTAAACGAGCATCTATGATCAGGCACAGAACTAAGCTCTTCAAGCATATAAAGATCTCCTTTGGTTACTCCTTGCCCAATTAATTGGCTGCTCTCAATATCCTGAAACTTCACATCATTAGGGCTGAATATAACATTGCAATGCATATCAGTGGTACACTTCTTGACAGAGAGTAAGTTTGAAGTAAACTCAGGCATATAAAAGGCTCTAGATTCTTTGTTAAACAATTTCAGCTTCCCTACATCTCTTATTGGTATCCTATCTCCATTTGCAATCATTACATGTCCATTAGCTGGTTCTATATCTCTAATAAGACTAGTATCACTAATCATATGATGAGATGCACCAGAATCTAATATCAATTGTTTAAACATGGTATGAGCAGTGTGAGAATGACCAATCATCCTAGAATCAGTGTGGAAACTATCTGTTTGTTCAACCATACTAGCAACCTTATATGCACCAAAAGAATACCCTTTAACATTACCAAGAGTGTTACCATTATCCTTGAGCATTTTGATGAGAGCTTCCATCTCAGATCGATGGATGACCTCATGCTCATTGAGGCGATGCTGATGGGCAGTGTAGGTCACCAGGGCCTTGCTTTAACCACCTTCACGACCTTCTGTCTCATTTGTCTTGGTTGAAGCCCCAGCACCAGATTGATCACCCGTTCCATAGGTCACATTGGCTCTCCCTTCCCTCTCCTTCATGAACTTGGCCGGCTTGAGGTGAGGATGGAGAATCCAGCATTGACTCTTCTTATGATCATGCCTTTTGCAATGATCACAGTTCCCATTGAACCTTCTGTCTTCAAAGTTCCCAGCAAACCTCCTATCTTCACACTTATGGTCCTTGTTAGCTTGAGGCACCTCGGCTTGGTTGGGAAGAGTGAGCTCCCCCTTTCCTCCAAATAGCCCTAAGGCCATGTTTATCAGCGGTCTCTTAGCATGGGGTTCTTAACTTAATTTGACTCTTTTTTTTAAAAAAAAATTTTTGGCTAAGAGACGTCTCTTAAGTCTCTTATTTAAGAGACGACTCTTAGGTTTTATTAGTTAAAAGTTAAGAAACGTCTCTTAGAAAAGTTAAGAACCCCTGTTAAGAGACCCTCAATAAACATGCTCTAAGGACCCTTGTTCCTTTTGGATTTGAGCACAAACTTCTTCAAGGGAGCTTCTCGGATCTGAGGATATGTTTGATCAGATCATTGTAGGTAGTGTTGAGAGTGAGCAAGAGCCCAAATACCTTGTCTTGCTCACGTCTCTCATTCAACTCATCCGGATCCGTGGTGCTTGGCCTTAGCATCTCAAGCTCTGACCATAAAGCTTGAAACTTTCCCAAATGCTTAGTGAACTCCATATCTTCTTGAGCTAAGTTGTTGATAGCCCTCTTGATCTCAAACACTCGTGTAAGGTTTGAGATGTTTCCATACACCTTTTGGAGTGTATCCCATAGATCTTTAGCCTTCTCACAGTAGTTGTAGGCCTCCAAGATCGACGGATCCAGTGAGCTCTGGAGGATGGACATCACCAGATTATCCTCTTGGATCCACTTCAGTTCATCACAAACCACCACTTCTTTGTCGCCTTCCTGACTAATGAGCTTCGGAGCATCGTCTTCAAGGACATGGTTCCAAAGGCCCTTACTTCCCACGGCTGTCTTTACCACACAAGACCAAAGAAGGTAGTTTCCACCTTTGAGAGTAACCGGAATTACAGTAGTCTTCATGTTCTCCATTCGAAACCAAAAGATTGAAACTTTAGCTTAACGAACAAAAGGTTGAGACTTTAAATAAAAGAGATCAAAAGAACCCAGATTCAAGTGAACCAGGCTCTAATACCATGAAAGTTTGAGAGAATCTGAGTGTAGAGCGTGAGAATGAGAGACTAAGAACACGATTTAGACTAGAAAGAAGAAGACTTGACATGAGAGATTTCGATCCATTGAGAGAAACTAAAGAAAGTAATGCGCCCCAAGGATGCTTCTTTGGTTGCTGGGAGGATAGATCCTTGCAAGAACGAATCAGAGACTCAAGTTGATGCGTCCCTAGGATGCTCTTTGGTTGATGGGGATGGATAGATCCTTGCAAGAACGAATCAGGTACTCAAGTTCTTCAAGATTTTGGATCGATTGGTGACACAAGAGGGATGAGAGGACTCTTGATACTCCTAGATGAATAACTCGGATATGACACACAGAGCAAACACCCTTAGGTTCCTGGATACTACACACCAGAAGAGACTCGATAACTATTCTAGAGAGAGAGCCGTCAAGAGAGAAAGATAACTCGTTGATTAAAAGATGCTTGCTTACAATAGGGTTTAGGGACCCCTTTAAATAATAGAAACCAGAGAACATGCTCTTTAAGGTTTCGAAAATAAAAGAAAAGGAAAACTATAGTTTAAGTTTAACATAAGATTTAAAATGAAATTAAAATGTAAACTTCTTTAGCCTTGGACCGAGATAGAGCCTAAGTGATGTGAAGACAAGTTGTGGCCTCGTTAAAAACCTTCCTTCGGAAAACCTCGTGGGACAAAACCAAAAGCAAGGAAAAGAGCACGCACCCCATGTCTTGCCTAGACATTAACTCAGCTTAATGTAGAGATGGCTTGAATGGTGATCAAGACATCTTGGATCAGACCTTGCCCAAGACTTTCTTGTTGTGGATGTGAAGTGAGTAATCCAACAACATTCTCTTTAAGCTTCTTGACTCTGGAACGAGTCATGGTACCTTAAGGAATGGCTAGAGCATCATCACCAGGCTGCTGGTGCAATGTGGCTTCATGTGGCTCATCTAGACTCTCCTTGTTCTCCTTAGTGATCCGGTCCATGATCACATCATCCCCTCCCTCTTGAAAAGGATTTGTCCTCAAATCAGGTTCATCTACAGCAAAAGGAGCCAAGTCAATGACATTGAAGCTATTTGATACATCATACTTACCTTGGAGATCAAGTTTGTAGGCATTGTCATTGATCTTGTGGATGATCTCGAAGGGTCCATCAACCCTTGGCATCAGCTTGGACTTCCTCTTGTTGGGAAACCTATCCTTCCTTAGGTGCAACCAGACTTGGTCACCTACTTCAAAGGTTCTCACACGTCTCCCCTTGTTGGCTTGCTTCTCATAAAGTTTGGTTTTCTGCTCAATGTTTTGTCTAGCCTTCTCATGGATCCGTTGGACCATATCAGATTTCTTCTTGCCATCTAGAATGATCCTTTCACACTCAGGTAAAGGAATTAGATCCAAAGGAGAGGTGGGATTGAACCCATAAACAATCTCAAAAGGTGAATACTTAGAAGCAGAATGCATAGCATGATTGTATGCAAATTCACAGTGTGGTAAGTTTTCTTCCCAAGTTCTTAAGCTCTTTCTAATGAATGCACGCAGGAGTGTTCCTAAGGTTCTATTGACTACTTCAGTTTGTCCATCAGTTTGCGGATGACATGTAGTAGAAAACAACAGTTTAGTGCCTAGCTTAGACCAAAGTGTCTTCCAGAAGTAACTAAGAAACTTAGTGTCCCTATCAGAAACTATAGTCCTAGGCATGCCATGTAAACGAACAACTTCTTTAAAGAACAAGTTAGCAACATGCAATGCATCATCAGTCTTATGACATGCTATGAAATGTGCCATCTTAGAGAACCTATCAACAACCACAAAGATTGAATCCTTTCCTGTTCTAGTCCTAGGTAATCCAACAATAAAGTCCATAAAAATGTCATTCCAGGGATGGTGTGGAATGTGAGAATATATGGATTTAGGTGTGAGAGTGATGTAGAGAAAGATTATGGTCGAAACAAAGAGGAAGAGTATGAAGAGAGTAAGTGAGAATCAAAGAGACTGCTATGGAGAGTATTGGAGAATAAGAGAGATTTAGGAGGAGTATAAGAGATTAGGGTCAAAAGACCAGAGAGAGAGAATGAGACCAGAGAATGGTGAAGAAGAAAGGGGAACTCCCCCCATTCAGCTTGACAATTTCGTGATACATGAGTTATGGCTTTATAGCCAAAGTTACAAGGCAAACAAACACATTAAACAACTAATAAAACAGAGAAATGAGTAAATAAATAATATGTGAGGAATCAGAAGGGGCAGGCTGGCTGGGACAGACTGGGCTCGTCCAGAATGAGAGACAGTGACATGTCCTAACAGTCTTCTCCTTATGCAAGACGTGTGATCCCATTTGAATTTCAAATTCCTCCTTGGGCGCCAAAGGCTACAACTCGTCCCTTTAGCAGTTTCTTGGCCGAGATGAGAAGACCCGGACTTTGCACTTCACTAATCTTGGTCTTGATTCTTTTGCACAAACTTTGCACAAAAGATTATCTTCAACCCTTGTTTTGCACATTGATCTTTGGGTGTTTTGAGGCTGACCCAAACTTTGCACTTTATTATCTTTCTTGTGCAAATCTTGTGCAAAATAATCTTTTTGTACAAACTTTGCACATAATTATTTTTGCACAATCTTTGCACAAGCAACCTTCACTCTCAACTGGTTCTTCTTCCTTCTTCATTCCAACACTCCCCCTCAAGCTTGACCATAAGAGATCCTTGGACAAGCTTGGAACCTTGAAGAAGCTCCCTCATTAAAAACCTTAGCCAGAAAACCCATTTGGGACAAAACCAGCTAAGGAAAAGAGTAGAGTCCTTCAAAGCCTAGGGATTAGCCAGTGAGCCTAAGGAGCTTCAGATAATTCATGGTGGAGTCCTTAGGCTCTGGATCATGGCCAAACTTGTGGTGCAAGCGTGAACTACACCACTTGCACACACCATCATCTTGGAAATCTTCTTAAGGCCAGTTGTGTCTCCCCCTCTCTTCTGACTACTCGCCATGTTGAAAGGACTTAAGGGGCCACCAGCTTCTGCTACAGAGAGATCCAAGTACCTACAACATAATGCATAAACACTTGCATCAATTCTCAAGGCATAAACCAATCAAAATTTAACTCAAAGAATGAAATGGTTACTCCCTTTGCATTTGGTGAAATGAGAATAATGAGGAGTGTCTTTTGGACACTTGAATCCTCCTTCTGATCTGAGGTGAGGCAATGGACGACTTGGACCTTCAGGATTGCTCACCATTACCCCTCCTCAAGCTTGATCCAGAGAGTATAGGTGAAGGACCAAGCTTGGAAGTGAGCAACACTGAACTTGAACCAGGAGCACAACAGTACCAACACCTGCGCTTAAGCCAACTGATCCACCCTTGGTCTCTGCTCCACTGCCTTAAACCACCAGTTATCCTTGCTTGTCTCTTTGAACCAGCAGCGCAACAACTAAACAGCCTGATTTTAAGTCAACCGGTTCTCCAAACAAGATATCTCTCCATGGTCAGGAATATACATCATGTGTAGGCTCTGGATCAACCAGGAATATACATCATGTGTAGGCTCTGAACACATGGGCAAAGCCTTCTTCTTTGTCTCGGTTTGATGATGGACAGAGAGCACCTCTTGTGTACCTGAGACATCACTCAAACTCCAGAAAGAATCAGACCACACACACTAGGATCTGACATTGATAATTCACCAATTCTGATCCCAATGTTTTAAGAAAATGCAATGGACAGAATCTAAACAACTCATTTAGCTCAAATCCAAGAAAACCAATTCTCTAAATGCTCAAGCATGATAACTCATCAAATACAAGGCATCTAGGCTCATTTTATTACACATATGACAGAACAGAATGCAATGAAAATTTAAAAACAGTAGCTTAGACTAGAAAACTCATCTAATCAAGCTACACAACCATGAACGCAACACATGACCAGGAAAATCTCCTAGACCTTTAGCAATGCAACAAGACACAAACTGAGACTAAGCAACTCACTTAGGCCAGACACAATACAAAAAATGATTCTAGAACAGAAACTAGACATAACCATGCTACCAAGCTTAAAGAATCCTAGAACAATACACACACAACTTTTAAGTATCATGGGACAGAAACTAGGTTCAACAACTGTAGCAACTTTGAACTGTCCCTAAGATCCTAAACACACCACTGAACACAATCAGACATTAATACACAAGCTCTTATTAAGGGTTAGGAGGTTAACTTACGACCAAGGAACCTGAGCTGGTTCCTTGAACCTCCAAGGCACACAGTTCACTTGAACTTGACAGATTTGGAGTTTGGGTTCTCTACCCCACTCCATTTCCTTGTGTGTGCTTTCTCTTTGAACCACTCATGCTTAAGACCCCTCCTTTCTTCCTGATTACCAGGCGCCACCATCTGGAACACAGTGAGAGACTCCATCTTGGAAAGAACATGAAAATTGCTTGTACAGGCTTGGTTTAGAGTTTTGCTTGCCAAACAACTCCAAAGCCTTCTTTCTTCAAGTGATCTCTTCATTCTGAGCAGGAGGAAGGGGATAGAAATTGGGGAGGCCTCTGGACACGCCATGGTTGTAGTCTTCTTCTTCTTGAAGAGATTGAACAGCTGGCTAGACAGAAACACTCCAATGGTTTGAAACAGCAATGAGGGAGAGAGCTTGAAACTGGACTTTGATGAAACTTGCTGGACTAAGCTGAAGCTTTCTTGAGTTCCAGGGACTAAGAACCTCCTTTATCGTGAGTTCTGGTGAGGTTTTTTCCTCCTGGAAAACTTTTGGACCAGAGGATAAATGATGGAACAAAAAACAGTTTTGAAGAGAGATTTGAACATAAATGATTTGCGGAAGCTAAATAGGTTTTCACGAGCTGGAGAGCTCTGATACCATGTGAGAATATATGGATTTAGGTGTGAGAGTGATGTAGAGAAAGATTATGGTCGAAACAAAGAGGAAGAGTATGAAGAGAGTAAGTGAGAATCAAAGAGACTGCTATGGAGAGTATTGGAGAATAAGAGAGATTTAGGAGGAGTATAAGAGATTAGGGTCAAAAGACCAGAGAGAGAGAATGAGACCAGAGAATGGTGAAGAAGAAAGGGGAACTCCCCCCATTCAGCTTGACAATTTCGTGATACATGAGTTATGGCTTTATAGCCAAAGTTACAAGGCAAACAAACACATTAAACAACTAATAAAACAGAGAAATGAGTAAATAAATAATATGTGAGGAATCAGAAGGGGCAGGCTGGCTGGGACAGACTGGGCTCGTCCAGAATGAGAGACAGTGACATGTCCTAACAGTCTTCTCCTTATGCAAGACATGTGATCCCATTTGAATTTCAAATTCCTCCTTGGGCGCCAAAGGCTACAACTCGTCCCTTTAGCAGTTTCTTGGCCGAGATGAGAAGACCCGGACTTTGCACTTCACTAATCTTGGTCTTGATTCTTTTGCACAAACTTTTCACAAAAGATTATCTTCAACCCTTGTTTTGCACATTGATCTTTGGGTGTTTTGAGGCTGACCCGAACTTTGCACTTTATTATCTTTCTTGTGCAAATCTTGTGCAAAATAATCTTTTTGTACAAACTTTGCACATAATTATTTTTGCACAATCTTTGCACAAGCAACCTTCACTCTCAACTGGTGCTTCTTCCTTCTTCATTCCAACATGGAATGGGTAAAGGAGTATACAAACCCTGGGATTGGACTTGGGAGTTGGAATGCTTGCAAGTAGCACACCTCCCACAGATTCTCTCCACATCTCTCTTCATGTGCGGCCAATAGAAGTGATCCTGCAAAACTTTTAAGGTCTTAGCAATCCCAAAGTGTCCCATTAGACTGCCCCCATGGATTCCCTGACAAAAAGATCTCTCAAAGAGCAGTTAGGCACACACAATCTATTGTCATAAAACAAGAAGCCTTCTTGTCTAAAGTAATGCCCTGCAGCAAACTTCTCACAAGAAGCATAAGCTTCCTTGAAATCATGGTCAGTCACATACATATCCTTTATCTGCTCAAACCCAAGTAACTTAGCATCTAAAGTGGTCAAGAGAACATACCTCCGAGATAGTGCATCAGCAACTATGTTCTCCTTACCTTGTTTATACTTGATCACGTATGGGAAGGTCTCAATGAACTCAACCCACCTTGCGTGTCACTTGCTAAGCTTACTCTGCCCTTTTAGATACTTTAGGGACTCATGATCAGTGTGTACGACAAACTCCTTGGGCCACAAGTAATGTTGCTAGGTTTGTAATGCCCTCACCAAGGCATAGAGCTCTTTTTCATAGGTTGCATAGTTGAGAGTGGCTCCTCCAAGCTTCTCACTGAAGTAGGCTATAGGTTTCCTATCCTGCATCAATACAACACCAATTCCAATTCCTGAGGCATCACATTCTATTTTAAACGTTTTAGTAAAATCAGGAAGCAGAAGAAGAGGTGATTGAGTAAGCTTCTCTTTTAGGCTCTGGAAAGCCTTCTCTTGTGCTTCTCCCCATTTAAATCCGACATCCTTCTTTATCACTTCAGTCAAGGGAGCTGCAATGGTGCTGAATTCTCTCAGAAATCGCCTATAGAACCCAGCAAGCCCATGGAAACTCCTCACTTCTCCTACTGTGGTTGGACTCGGCCAGTCTTTGATGGCTTTGATATTCTCCTCATCGACCTTAACTCCATCTGCACTCACAACAAAGCCTATGAAAACCAAGTTATCCGTGCAAAAGGTGCACTTCTTCAAGTTGGCATAAAGTTTTTCATTCCTTAAAACATTCAGGACAGCCCTAAGATGTTCTAGATGTTCTTCTAAGTTCTTGCTATATTCTAAGATGTCATCAAAGTATACTACAACAGAAATGCCTATGAATGATCTAAGAACATGATTCATTAATCTCATGAATGTACTAGGTGCATTGGTTAACCAAATGGCATGACTAACCACTCATATAATCCATGTTTAGTTTTGAATGCAGTTTTCCATTCATCTCCTTCTTTCATCCTAATCTGATGATAACCACTTTTTAAATCAATCTTAGAAAAGATGCAAGAACCATGTAATTCATCAAGCATATCATCAAGTCTAGGGATAGGGTGGTGATACTTCACTGTGATGTTGTTGATTGATCTACAATCAACACACATTCACCATGTACCATCCTTCTTAGGCACTAGGAGCACTGGTACAGCACATGGGCTCAAACTCTCTCGGATATAGCCCTTCTCCATGAGTTCCTCTACTTGTCTTTGCAACTCCTTGGTCTCAACCGGGTTGGTTCTGTATGCTCGACGGTTTGGAAGTGTAGATCCTGGAGCAAAGTGTATCTGGTGCTCAATCCCTCTCAAAGGTGGTAAATCAATGGGATTGTCTTTTGGAAATACATCTTGAAACTCCTGCAAAAGAGAAACCATTTCACTTGGATACACCGGTGTAGAATCTGCTAAGTTCAAAAGAGTTTCTTTAAACACAAGTAAGATAGCAGATTGTTTAGAGTAGAGAGTTCTTTTGATATCACCCATGTTAGCATAGAAGTTTGGCTGCTTAGTTCCAGCCGGTTTTGGATCAATCTCCTTCTTCTTTTGGATCTGAATCTGATCTTGTTGAACTTCCTTAGGTGTCAAGGGAACCAGGGTGGTCTTGCGTCCTTTGAACTCAAAGGAGTGCTTGTTGGTGAAGCCATCATGGATAACTCGGCGATCAGATTGCCAAGGTCTTCCAAGAAGTATGTGACCAGCTTCCATAGGCAACACATCACACAAGACTTCATCTTCATATCTCCCAATGGCTAAGGGAATGAGGACTTGACTTGAAACCTTCATGGTGCCTTCTTCATTCAGCCATTGTAACCGGTAAGGTTTGGGATGCTTCTGAACCTTCAATCCCAACTTCTTGACCATGGTTTCACTCACAGCATTCACACAACTACCTCCATCAACAATGAGGCTGCACACTTTTCCTTGGACCAAGCACCGGGTGTAGAATAGGTTCTCACGTTGCTCTAGCTCCTCAGCCTTGTTTTGCAAGTTTAGAAGCCTTCTTGCTACTAAAAGCTTCCCCTGGACTGGTCCTTCTTCATGTTCTTCTTCAGTGTCTTCTTGGTCAGACCCGGTGTTGTCCTCTTCTGAGGCATACTCTCCATCTTCCAGCAAGATCATGACTCTCTTGTTGGTACATTCATTGGCATAATGACCTCTTCCTTGGCACTTGAAACACTTGACATCACGAGCTCTGGAACTAGAAGCTTCAACCTTGCCTTTGCCCTTGTCAAGAACACTGCTTGGTTTGGTTTCTTCTCTAGGATAGGACTTGTTGTCCTTCTGGAATGGTTTAGACTCCTTAGGGTAAGGTGACTTTTCTTCCTTGGTGTTGTGTAACCGGTTAGAGCCATAGTGGTTACGTGAATGTCCCTTCCTCTTGAGCTGTTGCTCCACAAGAATAGCTTTGTGTAGCATCTCTTCAAGCTCCACATAAAGTTGCATCTCAACATTGTCTTGTATCTCTCGGTTTAGACCACACAAGAACCTTGACATGGTTGCTTCTCTATCTTCTGATATGCTAGCTCTTAGCATGAGCAACTCCATCTCCTGGTAATACTCCTCCACTGATCTTGAACCTTGAGTAAGCTTTCTAAGCCAGTGATGCAAGTCTCTGTGGTAGTGGCTTGGAACAAACCTCTTGCGCATGATAGACTTCATCTCAGTCCAAGTCTCAACTGGTTCCTCTCCATTCCTTCTACGAGTTGTGATGTACTGATCCCACCAACTTAGAGCATAGTCATAGAATTCAGTAGCAGCAATCTGAATCTTCTTGTGGTTTGTGTACTGCTTACACTGAAAGACTAACTCAATCTTCTTCTCCCACTCAAGATAGGCATCCGGATCAGCTTTGCCATGGAATGGGGGTATCTTTATCTTCAAACCAGCAAGCTCATCTCCCTGGTTCATCCTTCTTTCTTGGACACGCCTATGTCTTATTTGGCTTTGTCTTGAGGATGAACTGAGGTGTTCATACTCATTGTCAGTCTCCTAATAACCAGCATGCTCATGGCGAGTTGCATGAGGTCTCTCTTCTCTCCTAGTCTCTCGGTTTGGAACTTGAATAGTAGCTTTTCTGACTTCTTCTCTGAGCTCTCTCCGGATGTCATTGAGGTTGGTCCTCATCATCTCGGTCATGGTTGCTACCATGTTCTGATTAAGTTGAGCCGACATAGCCTCCATAAGAAGCTTGTTCTTCCTGACGAGTGCAGCTTCTTCTTCAGACTCGGATCCCATGCTTCCTGCACAAAGGTAAACAATATAACCAGTAAAAGGTTTCTAGGTAACAAGACAAGCAAAAAGGAAAAAAGGATAAAACAAACTAAAGCTTCTTCTGCAAGACAAAAGTAAAAAGGATAATCGGCTACAAGCAAAAAGGAGATTAGGGTTGCCGATTTCTAGAAAAAAGGAAATTCTGAAAATCTTGTCTAAACTTTTCTAAGTTTGTCTAGCACCCTAAACAACCTTATTCTACTCGTGTTCAAGGTGATTAACAAGATTAACAGAAGAAACAAAGTGATCTAAGGAGGTAAAGACTTATGCGGCTAGGGTTTCTCTCTCTAGGGCTTCCGCAAAGTAAAAAGGAAAAGTTTAAAAACCTTGTCTAATCTCTTATGAAACTCGAGCAGCCCTAAACAGATTAGTTCTACTGCCTATTCAAGATGATATAGATGAAACACGGATGAAACAAAAAAGAACAAAAGAGAAAACGAGTACTTCCCAACCAAAGTTGCTCTGATACCACTTGATGCGTCCCTAGGATGCTCTTTGGTTGATGGGGATGGATAGATCCTTGCAAGAACGAATCAGGGACTCAAGTTCTTCAAGGTTGTGGATCGATTAGTGACACAAGAGGGATGAGAGGACTCTTGATACTCCTAGATGAATAACTTGGATATGACACACCAAGCAAACACCCTTAGGTTCCTGGATACTACACACCAGAAGAGACTCGACAACTATTCTAGAGAGAGAGCCATCAAGAGAGAAAGATAACTCGTTGATTAAAAGATGCTTGCTTACAATAGGGTTTAGAGACCCCTTTAAATAATAGAAACCAGAGAACATGGTCTCTAGGGTTTCAAAAATAAAAGAAAAGGAAAACTATAGCTTAAGTTTAACATAAGCTTTAAAATGAAATAAAAATG
This sequence comes from Moricandia arvensis, assembly GCA_905132765.1. Lineage (NCBI taxonomy): Eukaryota > Viridiplantae > Streptophyta > Magnoliopsida > Brassicales > Brassicaceae > Moricandia > Moricandia arvensis. Next base: position 60,771 of record CAJHQP010002203.1, read on the forward strand.
TAAAATTCTTTAGCCTTGGACCGAGATAGGGCCTAAGTGATGTGAAGACAAGTTGTGGTCTCGTTAAAAACCTTCCTCCGGAAAACCTCGTGGGACAAAACCAAAAGCAAGGAAAAGAGCACGCACCCAATGTCTTGCCTAGACACTAACTCAGCTTGATGTAGAGATGGCTTGAATGGTGATCAAGACATCTCGGATCAGACCTTGTCCAAGACTTTCTTGTTGTGGATGTGAAGTGAGTAATCCGACAACATTCTCTTTAAGCTTCTTAACTCTGGAACAAGGTTTAAAGTCCTTTTGGGTCGACCTTGTACGGCCTGTATGGCCTTGTACGGCCTGTACGGCCTTGTACGGACAAGGTCGACTCAAACCCTTCCCTTTTCCTCCTTCTCTCGATTCAACACAAAGTAGATACCTCAACTTAACACTCCCCCTCAAGCTTGACCATATGGAACAAGCCAAGCTTGGAAGGCTATGAGATCTCCCTCATTAAAAAGCTCACCAAAGAGAAAACCCTTGTTGGGATAAAACCCTTTGATGAGGGAAAAAGAGTGGAGACCCCATAGCAGGGGATTGTTAACTTGAAGAGATACAAATGAACAAGAGAGAGATGAGATGGAGGCAAAGGAGATAGATGGTGTGAAGAGATCTTGTGCAACAAGAATGGAGAAGGCTGTGGGAAGCTAATATGTGCACAAGAGGCTCTAGAACACGTTGAGGATGATCAAGAAGGACCTTGGGAAGCTTTGGTGAGAAGAAGGGATCAAATGGTCTTGTTGAGGATGAGGTGTACGGATTGTACGGCCTGTACAGCCTGTACGGATCCGTACGGACCAGACTCAACCCAAATCATATATCCTCGACCATTTGAACATAAAAGAAGTTTTATGTCTTGTGCAAACTTAGGGTGAAATCTGTACGGACAAGCTTGATGATATGTGGCCGCACAACCCTAAGAAAGCACAAGACTTGTCAACCAAGCTTCAGGAAGGTTTAGAGTGGAGAAGCAAAGACTTGGGATCCAAGGGAGGCTTAGGCGTGTAGAAAGATGCTGAGAATATACCATCTTCCAAAAGGAAGAGCATATCACTTTCCAGAAAGGAAGAACGTTATCCAAAAGGTTATCCACTCACCAAAGGAAGGGGCATGAACCTAGACAGATCTCTGGATAGGTTCAGTGACCTTGCTGGCTCATTCTCAGCCAAGCTTCCCTTAGGCGAGCTCCTCTGGTTCCAGGCTGTCCCAAAACGTGTGGAGAACTCTGTCCACACAATTCAAACCGAGGAGCATCTTCCCTTTGACTCCACATGCTTTGTTGATTGTTTTGTAAACCCTAAGGTAGCTCTCTCTCTATATATATATTCTGATCTCTGTCGAGTGTAATATTCAAGGGAGTAAGGGGGAAAACCTGTCTCCACTTCTAATAAAGCTTTTAGTGTTCTTCGATCGAATCCCTCTCAAGTCTTCCCCTTTCTTAGTCTTTTAATCTCTTTTAGTCTCTCATAATCTCTGATTCTGATTCAAGTTCACACAAGTAAACCAGAACCCTTTCTCTTCATCATTTCGTGTTCATCCTTGCCTTAAAGGCTTGTTCATCACACACAAACCCAGATCTATATACTCTGGTGAAAAATCCAACATGGTATCAAAGCCAGGTTCATCAGAACTTGGTGTCTAGCTTCCGCAAAGATCAAAGCTTTCTCTCATGACATCAAAACCCATAAAGAAGCTTCCTTTCCAGCATGTTCAACCTCTACAAGATGGTGTTCATCCGGAAAGCCCAGAAGCTGTTCTTGAAGTCTCATACTCTCTCATACCGTCCAGAAGAAAGGAGAGCCTCAGATCCAGGATTTATGGAGTGGATTAGCTACCCTCTTCATCAAATCAAGTCTAGGCGAGTTCTTATTCAAAAACCAGGAAGAAAGGTGAAAGCTTTCACCTTGTTACTGGTGGGGGCGACCAAAGTATGAAGAAAGGTGGGGACTTTAGGCATGGAGAGTCCAAGGGAAGGTCCATGGAGGAAGGAGGTGTTAGAGGCGCAACCAATAGCCCCTGATCTTGCCATGAATCAAAGGTGTTCAAGGAACTAACACTAGTTCCTTGTTTGTAAGAACCTACTGTCCCTTGTTATAAAGCTTGATCCTTTATGAACTGAATGTGTTGTGTGATGTGTTTGAGACCTGAGGATGTGTTAAGATTGCTAAATATGATTGTTTAGGATCTATCCCAGGATGTTTAGATGACTCGTTTTGAATGGTTGAGTGTTTAAAGTGCTTACTCCAGTTCTAAATGTCGCTTGACATGATATTAGATAGCATGTTCTGAATCTGCTTGCATACATGAATAGAAACTGATTAAAGTAAAGCATTTGGGTCTGGTGTTTGGAAATGGAATTGATGCTTAGTCTCTGTTCTTATGAATGTCTTGCTAGGATGATAGATAGTTGTATCTAATCCAGATTGCATTCATAAAGTAAATAGGTTAAGGCTGTTGCATACTCTTGTCATTGTGGCTGCCTTAAGGTTGAGACACCTATACTGATGTCTAAGGGTCGTTTAAGGTAGGGAATGGTTGCCTAAGTGCTTTGTGATAGCATTTAGAGAGTGGTAAGCTTGCATTAGATGGATCTCAATGATAATGAGATGCTGTCTAAGTGAAAAGCTTGTGACATTGGTGATCAAACTCGATGATTAGTCAAGGTTTGATCCCAATGCAAGTGTGTCTTATCTTGCTTGGATTTTGAGTGTTTTTTCAGGTTCACATGTAGTGTCTCTTGTTCAACACCAATTCGAAACAAGAGGAAGGCTTGGTCCATTGTGTGGAGCAATGGTGATGCGTCCCTAGGATGCTCTTTGGTTGATGAGAATGGATAGATCCTTGCAAGAACGAATCAGAGACTCAAGTTCTTCAAGGTTTGTGGATTGAATGGTGACACAAGAGGGATGGATGATCTCTTGATATTCCTAGATGAACAAATCGGATATGACACACCAATTTAGACACCCTTAGGTCTCTGGATATTACACACCAGAACTCGACACACTTTCTAGAGAGAGAGCCGTCAAAGAGAAAGATAACTTGTTGATTAAAAGATGGATGGCTTACAATAGGGTTTAGAGACCCTTTAAATAAAGAGAAACCGAGAACATGCTCTTTAGGGTTTCGGAAATAAGCAAAATGGAAACTATAGTTTAACTTTAACATAAGCTTAAAATAACATAAAAAATGTAAACTTCTTTTAGACTTGGACCGAGATAGTGTTGACAAGAAGCAATAAGAAGACAAGAAGGAAAAAGGGTTCAGATGGTTGCAAGATCACTTGGTCCTTACAGACTTGGAACACAAGTCTGTCCGTACAAGCCTTGATGATCAAGCAACCTTTCAGGTCCCAAATAACTTAGAAGACAAGGAGAAGAAGAAGGATCTCGTCTGGTTCAAGTTTAAAGAGAGTTGGGCAAGAAAAGAATTAAAAAGGATTAAGGATAAGCCTTCCAGCATTTGGTGTCCTGTCCCTTTCATGGACCACTGCCTTGTCCACTGCACTGTCCAGACTGTTGACCAGTCTGTCCACCAGCCTGACTCTTCCCAGACCTTGACCAGACCACCTTATTATATGTTTATTTCTCTTGTCTTGTTTATCCAGAATTGTCTTTAAATAATGTGGTATTGTAACTCTTTGTAGACAAGAAATCAGAAACTCATTTTCTTCATACTCTCTCTCTCTCTCTCTCGTCCAGAATCCTCTCTCTCTCTTGTTCTTCAAAATGTTCTTCATAATATTCAATTAAACTCTTTCTGATTATCTAATTCTCACATGGTATCAGAGCTGTATGCTCTTGAGACCTAAATCTCTCTACTATTTTCACTTATTCCGCAATTCTTTGAGTTTCATTTCTATTTTTGGCAAAGTTCATCTTGTTCTTCAGCTGTTCATCATTTCCAGCTCTAGAAATTGCCAAAAATGGAAAAGATAATTTCGACCAAGAAAATGAAGAAGGAGAATCTCATTCCAGTGACCCTAGAGGGTCCTAACTATCTTTTATGGTCAAGAGTGGCCAGAGTTACCTTGGGAAGTCATGGACTTTGGGACAGCCATATCATGGAGGCTGAAGCTTCAAAGAGGATGGCTCAAAAGGATAGCGAGGCTACTTGCCTGAAGCATGAAGACAAGTGGGTTCAAGAGGAACAGCAATCACTTGGAATTATACACAGCTCTCTGTCTGAACAGATCTTGGAGGATCATTAACACCTCAGAACCGCCAAGAGTCTATGGGAGAAGCTTCAAAATGTTTATGGGAATCTGTGGGAGAGTCTTCAAGCTGTCTATGAGCAAGACAAAGTTTTCAGTCTTCTCCTAAACCTGGATTCACCCTGCAATAGTCTGATAAGTTATATCATTCAAGAAAGGAAGCTTCCAAAATTCCCTAGGAAGCCATCCAAGTACATTTAAGCTCAAGGAGTTTGAGCATCAAGTAATTACAGGAAGAACCATGTATTCAGCACTCTGTGGTGATTCTAATGAAGGAGGAACATGGAGGAGTATGGCAGGGGCGACCAATTCTGATAGTCCAGTGACCAGAAGAGACTTTGATTCCTTTAAAAAAAGCTGCCAAGGCCCTTATCTCACCCAAGGAGGTTGGTAAATATTCTCCTGACTCTAAACCCATCATTATAGATTCAGGAGCTAGCCATCACATGATTAGTGATAGGAACCTGGTTAGTAATATCAAACCTGCCTCAGGGAATGTGCTTATAGCAAATGTTGATAAGGTTAAGATAGAAGGGATAGGGAACCTTAGGTTGTTTGATAAAGAATCAACTGCCTTGTATATGCCTCGATTTACATCAAATTTGCTATCAGTGAAAAGAGCAACCATTGATATGAATTGTCAAGTTGTCTTTAGACCTGATGAGGTTGAGTTTCAAGACTTGAAGACAGGGCAGGTTATTGGTAGAGGGCACAGCCATCAGGAACTATATCACCTAGAGAAGACTAAGATATCTGGTGCATCGCCTGCTCACTGCCTGATCAGTGCGTCTAATGGGGTTAAGAGCACAATATGGCACTCTAGACTGGGACATCCACATACTAGAGCCTTGAACTTGATGCTTCCGGGTATGGTGTTTTTGAATGATGAATGTGAGGCATGTATCTTGGGGAAGCATTGTAGGACAGTCTTTCCAAGGTCTAGCAACTATCTATGAGAAGTGTTTCGACCTGGTTCGTTTTGATGTATGGACGGCACCTTGTATGTCCAGAGAGAATCACAAGTACTTTGTCACCTTCATTGATGAGAAGTCAAAATACACATGGGTGACTCTGATTCAGACAAAAGACCGGGTGCTGGAGGCATTCAAGAACTTCCATAACCATGTTTCCAACCATTTCAATGCCAAGTTGAAGATTCTCAGGTCTGATAATGGTGGAGAGTACACTAGTCAAGAATTCAAGCAATATCTAGCTCAGCATGGGATCATTCAGCAAACTAGCTGTCCTTACACACCACAACAAAATGGTGTGGCTGAAAGGAAAAATCGGCATCTGATGGAGGTGGCCAGGAGCATGATGTTCCATACAAGTGTACCTAAAAGGTTTTGGGGGGATGCAGTCTTGACAGCATACTACTTGATCAATCGGATTCCTACCAGAATCCTTCAAGACCACTCTCCATTTTAGGTATTAAACAAAACCAGACCATCTATTGATCATATGCATGTGTTTGGGTGTCTTTGCTTTGTCTTGATACCAGGAGAGCAAAGAAATAAGCTAGAGGCCAAGAGTACAAGAGCTATGTTCATTGGCTACTCTCCAAACCAAAAGGGTTACAAGTGTTATGAACCAGAGACTAGGAGAGTCCTGGTGTCTAGAGATGTGAAGTTTGTAGAATCAAGAGGATACTACAATGAGAAGAGTTAGGAGGATCTGGAGAATCTATCTCAATCAGCTTCTGATAGAGCAAGCAACCTTAGGAGAGTGATGGAAAACCTTGGGGTCAGTATGCCTGAAGCAAGAATGGAACCTGAGCCAAAAGGGTCTACACCAGAAGCTGATGAAAGGGTTGAGACTGAAGCTGAGGTTCAGGTGGTTCCTCACCTTGACCATGAGGGGGACAATACTTCTGAGCCAACACAACCAGAAAACTCAGCAAGAATTCATGGCCAAGCTGAGCAACAAGATCAAGAAACATCAGTGGTAAATGAGAATCAGCCTTCTGCCAATGAAGAAGAGGTCCAAAATAAGGAATCAGAACCAGTACTAAGGAGGAGTACTAGAATCAGGAAACCAGCCTCAAACTGGATCAACACCAGAGTCTACTTCAATGCTGAGGCAGTAGCTCACCCTATCAGTGCTGTTTGCTCCCTAGCAAAATATCCAGAAGAGCACCAAGCATTTGTTGTTGAACTGGACCAGGAATATATTCCCAAAACCTATGAAGAAGCCATGGAGGATGAAGAGTGGAGAGCTTCAGTTGGTGATGAAATTGGTGCCATGGTGAAGAATGGTACCTGGTTTGAAGCTGAGTTACCAAAGGGCAAGAGAGCAGTCACTAGCCGCCTCATATTTACCATAAAATACTTGGCAAATGGGAAACCAGAAAGGAAGAAGACTAGACTGGTTGCAAGAGGGTTTACTCAAGTATATGGGGAAGATTATCTAGACACATTTGCACCAGTGGCCAAGCTCCATACCATAAGAATACTCCTCTCTGTGGCAGTGAACTTAGGATGGGATCTATGGCAGATGGATGTCAAGAATGCCTTCTTACAAGGAGAGCTAGAGGATGAAGTATACATGCGACCACCACCTGGTTTAGAACACATGGTCAAGCCTGGAAATGTAAGGAGACTAAAGAAGGCAATCTATGGTCTGAAGCAATCTCCTAGGGCCTGGTATCACAAGCTAAGCACTACACTCAATGGAAGAGGTTTTGTTAAATCAGAGGCTGATCATACTCTCTTCACACTAACCAGCAAGCAAGGGATCATTGTCATTCTCATCTATGTAGATGACATTATCATTACTGGCAGTGACAAGGAAGGTATACTCTCAACCAAGGCTTTTCTCAAATCTACATTTGATATAAAAGATTTGGGAGAGTTAAAGTACTTCCTAGGGATTGAAATGTGTCGATCCAAAGAAGGCCTTTTCTTATCCCAAAGGAAGTACACACTTGATCTCTTAAATGAGGCAGGAAACCTTGGAGGAAGACAAGCCAAAACTCCATTGGAAGAAGGCTACAAAGTTCTGCGAGAGGGGGAGTATGAAGATACTATCTTTGAAGATGTCAAGAAGTATAGAAGAATGGTGGGCAAGCTCATATACCTAACCATTACTCGACCAGATGTATGCTTTGCTGTGAACCAAGTCAGTCAGCATATGCAAAGCCCTAAGGTACATCACTGGAACATGGTGGAGAGGATCTTGAGATACTTGAGAGAAGCTCCTGGTCAAGGTGTATGGATGGCTTGCAATGCAAGTACTGAAGTGGTAGGATATTGTGATGCTGATTGGGCTGGAGACAGAGTTGATAGGAGATCAACCACTGGCTACTGCACCTTTATTGGAGGAAATTTGGTCACATGGAAGAGCAAGAAGCAGAAGGTGGTGTCTTGCTCAAGTGCTGAGGCAGAGTACCGATCTATGAGGAAGCTAACTAGTGAACTCATATGGATCAAGGGACTGCTAAAGGACTTGGGTATAGAGATCACTACACCAATGACCATGCACTGTGACAACCAGGCAGCAATCCATATTGCCTCTAACTCAGTCTTTCATGAGAGGACCAAGCACATAGAAGTGGACTGTCATAAGTTAGACAAGCAGTGGAGCAGCAAGTCATTCTTCCATGCTACACTAGAAGTGAGGATCAGTTAGCTGATATATTCACTAAGGCAGCCAGCAGCAAGGTCTGTGAGTTCATTCATCCTAAGCTTGGACTCATAGACCTCACTTGTCACTGATCTCCTTGCCATGAAGTATTCTACTCTTTTTCCTTAGCTTGGTTTTTATCCCAAGTGGTTTTTTCCAAGTTAAGGTTTTAATGAGGGAATGCTTCATGGTTTCCAAGCTTGATCAATCCATATGATCAAGCTTGAGGGGGAGTGTTGACAAGAAGCAATAAGAAGACAAGAAGGAAAAAGGGTTCAGATGGTTGCAAGATCACTTGGTCCTTACAGACTTGGAACACAAGTCTGTCCGTACAAGCCTTGATGATCAAGCAACCTTTCTGGTCCCAAATAACTTAGAAGACAAGGAGAAGAAGAAGGATCTCGTCTGGTTCAAGTTTAAAGAGAGTTGGGCAAGAAAAGAATTAAAAAGGATTAAGGATAAGCCTTCCAGCATTTGGTGTCCTGTCCCTTTCATGGACCACTGCCTTGTCCACTGCACTGTCCAGACTGTTGACCAGTCTGTCCACCAGCCTGACTCTTCCCAGACCTTGACCAGACCACCTTATTATATGTTTATTTCTCTTGTCTTGTTTATCCAGAATTGTCTTTAAATAATGTTGTATTGTAACTCTTTGTAGACAAGAAATCAGAAACTCATTTTCTTCATACTCTCTCTCTCTCTCTCTCTCTCTCGTCCAGAATCCTCTCTCTCTCTTGTTCTTCAAAATGTTCTTCATAATCTTCAATTAAACTCTCTCTGATTATCTAATTCTCACATTAAGCGCAGCTGTTGGGGTGGTGTGCTCCTGGTTGGATGCTCATTCAGGCTCACTTTCAAGCTTGAACCTAGACTCAATTCAAGCTTGAGGTGAGGACTTGAGTGAGCTACCTGATGATCTACGTTCAAGACCTGGTTCCTCCTCACCATTGCACCAGGAATAGAAGATGGAGCCATCCGGGTTTAGACATTGGCGAGTCTAGACAAGAGAGTGGTCGGAGCACTCTTGGCTGTGTGAAGAAGAAGGTGACTCTACAATGCGGCTTCTGAAGTGAGGTGGTTGAAGAGTTAGCTGAGGTATCTTCCAGCATTCCATTCAAGGTGGCGAGATCAGAAATGAGTGGGCAGTGGTGTGTTGATCAAGATCATGAAGCTGTCTGATGTAACCATGGCTGAGCCGACTGATTCTCCAACAAAGGACAAATCAGGATGGACTAATGGCAAGCATACTAAGCTGAAACCAACTAATGAGAGTGAGGACGAGCTGAAACAGAGTGTGGTTGAGCTGAAACCAGCTGTAGTGAGCGTGGTTGAGCTGAAACCAGATATAGTGAGTATGGTTGAGCTGAAACAAGCTAAGGAGACTGAATATGAGCTGAAACAACTAAGTGACACTAACTTGGAGCTGGATGAGCTAAGTGACACTCACTTGGAGCTGGATGAGCTAAGTGACACTAACCAGGAGCTGATTGAGCTGAGTGAGCTGAACTTGGAGCAGGACGAGCTGAACCAGCTGAGTGACACTACACTAGGTCGAGCTGAGCTGAATGTGAGTGACACTACACTAGGACGAGCTGAGCTGAATGGGAGTGACACTGAAGCTGCAATGGACCTAGCTGGACAAGTGATTTTTGATCCAAAGAAGAAGATGGGTCAGACTTGTTTCTCTGAGCCCAAAAGGAGTTCAAAACCAAAGTTAAGGATCCATTGTCTCTTCCTGATGGATCAGCCACGAAATTCAAGTCCAAGAAACCTTATGAAGCTATTTTGGATCAAGTGGCCCAAGAAGAAATGTTGCAGCCCAAGGAGAGATTATCATAACAAGTTCATTATGGGTTTGTTTCTTACCAAATTCGACAAGGCCTTTATTCAGATGTTTTCTGACCCATTATCATCCAGAAATATCAGAAAAGAGTCAGCAAGAAAGTCTTGGTCGTGATCATCCAAGAGCCATTCAACAAAACACTTAAAAGTGGTAAAAAAGTCTTAGTCTTCATTTCTGTTTCCTAAGTTCCTAGTTTTCTACATCATTTCTAGCTTTCTACATTCTTGTAAGACTATATAAGGATGATGCACGACCTCAATAAGATCATTCACCTTTTTTGTTAAAAACTTCTACAAAACTGTGAATCCTTTGTTCATCTTTGAACATCGACTGCCTAGGAGTTGATTCTCTGCAAGGCTTACTTGTCCTTAGATCATTGTTTGTGTGGGTGAAATGCACTATCTATTGACACTTCTACACAAGTTCTGGTCAGTCCATAGATCAGTTCTGAAGAACCATTCATTCATTCCATCCACCATCAGTCTGAGTCTAATCCATCAAAAGAAACCTGCGTGTGTTAGTAACCACCAGAAGTGACCATTCAAATCACCCTCAAGATCAGTCAAGGGAATCAAAACCAGAAGGGTTTGCGTCAAGTGGTATCAGAGCAGATTGAGGGCTACTGATTTGTGGTTTGATTTTGAAATCTATTTCTCTCTTTGGGAACCTATTTTCTGATCTATTCATCTTCTCTGTCGAGTCTCTTTCTCTTCTCTATCTATCTGTTGTTCTGCAAGGAGGCCAACCAGTATAAAAAAAAACGATCAAAGTATCAAAAGGCTGAAGAGAAATCCAGTCAGACTGAAGAGAAATCCAGTCTCTGGTGGTAAAGCTCCTTGCAACCAAAAATCTTGCAATCTGTCTATCTTTTTCTTCTCTTTGGGGTGGGGAATTGATTCTATACAGGCTTGTCTTTGTTTGTTGCTGAGCTACTGGATTCACAGAGAAAACTTACAGAAAAAATCAGAGAGAAACACTTGAGAGAAGAGAGGCTTCGGCTATCTATTTGTACTAACTTTTCTTGTTGAGTTGTAACAGGAAACCATGGCTGGAGATGTCAAAAGAAAGGAGACACAAACCTATAAGTTTGATAAGATCCAGATGGCCATGATGGCTACAATGATGAAAGAAATGGATAAGAAATTTAAATTTAAAAGAGCTTCCTTTGCTACTGATAATGTTTTGGGTACTGATTTTCAGGTTCAGAAAGATGCTAAGGACAAAAGGAGAAGCAGGATACCATATTTCTGTGGCATAAACGACCCTGATGGATACATGGAGTGGGAACAAAAAATGGAACTTGTATTTGATGGCCAAAACTACTCAGAAAGCAAGAAGGTTAGATTGGCTACATCAAAGTTCTGTGGTGATGCTATTCAATGGTGGGATCAGCTTGTTACTACCAGAAGAAGAACAGGAGAAACCCAAGTTGGATCCTGGTTTGAGCTGAAACATTTCATGAAGAAACACTTTGTTTCTGGTAACTACAGCAGAAAAAGACAGGCCAAAGAAGAGACCAGATCACCTTGCTATGATCATGATCACCCAAGGAAGTCTCAGACACATAAGCAAAAAAGGCCAGACCCACGTCCTCTCTCCAAAGCCAGTAAGCTATTGTGTTCTAAGAAAGAATCAGTTATCAAAGAGCTGAAAACAGGGTCAGCTCAGGTATTAAAAGAATCTGAGACAGAACATGATTTTTCATTTGTCTCTTTTCAATCTGAACGTGTTGTCAATAAAACCTGTGATAAACTAACTTGTTTTGAACCGGTAAAACCGAGTAGCTTTGTCTCAGTGACTCAGGTCTTGGAAGAAAGCTCAGCAGAAGAAGAGAGCTCGCCACCAGAAGCTATCTTGAAGCAGCCAAACAACAGTGAAGCAGAAACTGATGATAAGTCATTCCTTTGAACTCTCAAGAGCACTGTAAGGATCTTGTTATGGTTAATTCTGTGTCTGACCTGTTTGTTATGAATAGTTCTGATGATGAGAAACGTTTTGGTCTTGACAAAGTGAAAGAATTTTGTGTTTCAAACTCTGTTTTTGATAACATGATTTATTCTTTTAAGGAACTTGAACCAGATAGATTCTCTGATCAAAAACGTTTTCACTGTGATCATAACTTCAATCCTGGTCTTGTTTTGAATTTTTAGAAGTTTATGGAACATAAACAAAGCATTGATCATCCTGGAAAGGCATTAGAACTTATTATGCAATAGCCTATTTTCTGTTCTAGGAAATCCTTTGATTCATTTGTCTTCAAGGAAAATAGCTTTGTTCTGAGTTGTTCTAAGCATAAAATAGACACTGGTGATTTGTTTGCATCCACTTATCCCTTGGACGAATCTATGGTCAGGAAATTGCAGGAACTAAAATCGTTTAGAGCTGAAAATGAGTTTGTATTTGATTCTGTGTTGAATCCTCCTTGTGTATGTCCTGAAACTGAGACACCTTGGCTTGTTTTTAGATCACTCTTTGAGAATGGTGTTGTTTTGATCCTTGATGATATACTGGTGTACAACACATTCTTTGACAAACCTTCTAAACCTTTGAAACATGTGATAAGTGATACTCAGTTTTAGTTTTATCGTTTGTGTTCTAAATCTGAGAAGCTTGTGCATGTACTGAAGTTTTTCTTTAAGAACTATGCTATTTCGTGTCTTGATACTATTCTGGTTTACAATACCTTCTTTGATAAGCATATTGAATGTTTGAGGCATGTGCTACATGATATAAAGAAGAAATGTTTGATTTTTGATCTAAATAAGTACATGTCTTGCACATATAATTCTGGATATCTAGGTTGTGTTTTGAGTGTCCAGGATCATCAGGATAAATTTCAAATGAGTGCAAGGAACAAGGGCAGATACCATGCTTATCAGCCAGAGATTTGGAGATGGAAGTACTTGAGAAAAACAGCTTCAACACTCCGAGGAAGTTTCTTTCTAAACTTTTCTTTGCTGTTGCTTACATGTTTCTTTGCTTGAACCTTTGTCTTGAGTCTAATTTGTTTCCTTTTGATGTAGGAGATACAGATTTGAGGACAAATCTTTTAAAAGGAAGAGGGTATGATGTAACCATGGCTGAGCCAACTGATTCTCCAACAAAGGACAAACCAGGATGGACTAGTGGCGAGCATACTAAGCTGAAACCAACTAATGAGAGTGAGGACGAGCTGAAACAGAGTGTGGTTGAGCTGAAACCAGCTGTAGTGAGCGTGGTTGAGCTGAAACTAGATATAGTGAGTATGGTTGAGCTGAAACAAGCTAAGGAGACTGAATATGAGCTGAAACAACTAAGTGACACTAACTTGGAGCTGGATGAGCTAAGTGATGTTAGAATAGAGAGAAAATGGTGAGAATGAAATGGAGAATGATTTTGGTGAAGAGAATCAGTTTCTGGTTTAGTTTGGACCAGAAAGACTAAGAATCAAAGAGATAGTGTTTTTGAGAGTTTAAGTGAGAATGATGGGATTAAGGAGAGTGTTTGTGATCTTCTGGTTTAGTATGGACCAGAGACAATGAAGGATGGACGAAATTATGAGTGAGAGTATTTGAGAGTTTGTGAGAATAAGAGATTGAGAGAATAAAGTAACCAGAGATTTGTTGAAGGAAAGAGTTAACTTATCACTTCAGAGAGTATGAGAGTATGAGAGTATGAGAGATTGTGAACCAGAGAATAAGTGAAGGAGGAGGCTCAACTCTCCTTAGGAATTTCGTGGGTACATGTAGGGGGCTTTATAGCCAAGTTACTAGACAAAACAACAACATTAAACTAACAATAAAACAGTGAAATTAAAATACTATTATGAAATGAAGCTCAGAGCTGGTTGAGACAGACTGGTGTGGAGCAGGCTGTGGCATGGACAGTCTGGCACGTCCAGAGGAAGAGAAAGTGACTGGAGGAAGAGGGCACATTCAGCTTGGTGTGATAGTGACAGGTCCAGCTGCTTCTCCAAAGCACCCATGTGACTTCTACTTGTCCAAATCAAACCAGAACTGAGTACTTCAATTCACACTTGATTCCCTTTACTTCTGGAGGCTACCAACGTCCATATTGAGTCTCCCCAACTCCTTTCTTGCCTTGCAAGGTAAGTTAGGGCAAGATGAGTTGCTTGTGGAGCAAGACTGTACGGACAGATTCAAATCTGCTTGTTCCAGATGCTTGATTTGCTTGCTCCTGATTTGCTTGGTCTCTTCATCAACTCCAGCTTTGTTTGTTCATTCCAACAAGTGACACTCACTTGGAGCTCGATGAGCTAAGTGACACTAACCAGGAGCTGATTGAGCTGAGTGAGCTGAACGTGGAGCAGGACGAGCTGAACCAGCTGAGTGACACTACACTAGGTCGAGCTGAGCTGAATGTGAGTGACACTACACTAGGACGAGCTGAGCTGAATGGGAGTGACACTGAAGCTGCAATGGACCTAGCTGGACAAGTGATTTTCGATCCAAAGAAGAAGATGGGTCAGACTTGTTTCTCTGAGCCCAAAAGGAGTTCAAAACCAAAGTTAAGGATCCATTGTCTCTTCCTGATAGATCAGCCACGAAATTCAAGTCCAAGAAACCTTATGAAGCTATTTTGGATCAAGTGGCCCAAGAAGAAATGTTGCAGCCCAAAGAGAGATTATCATAACAAGTTCATTATGGGTTTGTTTCTTACCAAATTCGACAAGGCCTTTATTCAGATGTTTTCTGACCCATTATCATCCAGAAATATCAGAAAAGAGTCAGCAAGAAAGTCTTGGTCGTGATCATCCAAGAGCCATTCAACAAAACACTTAAAAGTGGTAAAAAAGTCTTAGTCTTCATTTGTGTTTCCTAAGTTCCTAGTTTTCTACATCATTTCTAGCTTTCTACATTCTTGTAAGACTATATAAGGATGATGCACGACCTCAATAAGATCATTCACCTTTTTTGTTAAAAACAACTACAAACTGTGAATCCTTTGTTCATCTTTGAACATCGACTGCCTAGGAGTTGATTCTCTGCAAGGCTTACTTGTCCTTAGATCATTGTTTGTGTGGGTGAACTGCACGATCTACTGACACTTCTACACAAGTTCTGGTCAGTCCATAGATCAGTTCTGAAGAACCATTCATTCATTCCATCCACCATCAGTCTGAGTCTAATCCATCAAAAGAAACCTGCGTGTGTTAGTAACCACCAGAAGTGACCATTCAAATCACCCTCAAGATCAGTCAAGGGAATCAAAACCAGAAGGGTTTGCGTCACTGTCCTTCCAAGCTTGACTTGTTCCACATAGTCAAGCTTGAGGGGGAGTATTGAGATGCTTCAATGATCTGTGAAGATGGAGTCCTTGGTGGTTATTCAAGAAGAAGAAGCAACCAAGGCTGAGTATGAAGATGGAGTTGTATCTGGTCATCCGAGCACTTAACCCAACAAGAAGTTGGGTGAAAGGGGGAGAGACCAAGATCAGTATGAGATGAGCTAGATGAGCTCAAGAAGAGGTAGTGGTGTGAAATGAGAGTCGGTCCATACTTGCACCACAGTGAGGGCCATGATCCAGAGTTCTTTGTGTCCACCACACTGGTTGAGACACAAAGAACTCACTGGCCAATCCCTAAGCCTTGAAGGAGCTTACTCTTTTCCTTATGAGGGTTTTATCCCTAAGGAGGGTTTTCTCTCATAAGGTTTTTAATGAGGAGTGACTTCAAGGTTCCAAGCTTGACTTAGGATCACTAGAGTCAAGCTTGAGGGGGAGTGTTAACTTGAAGAGATACAAATGAACAAGAGAGAGAGATGAGATGGAGGCAAAGGAGATAGATGGTGTGAAGAGATCTTGTGCAACAAGAATGTAGAAGGCTGTGGGAAGCTGATATGTGCACAAGAGGCTCTAGAACACATTGAGGATGATCAAGAAGGACCTTGGGAAGCTTTGGTGAGAAGAAGGGATCAAATGGTCGAGTTGAGGATGAGGTGTACGGATTGTACGGCCTGTACGGATCCGTACGGACCAGACTCAACCCAAATCATATATCCTCGACCATTTGAACATAAAAGAAGTTTTATGTCTTGTGCAAACTTAGGGTGAAATCTGTACGGACCAGCTTGATGATATGTGGCCGTACAACCCTAAGAAAGCACAAGACTTGTGAACCAAGCTTCAAGAAGGTTTAGAGTGGAGAAGCAAAGACTTGGGATCCAAGGGAGGCTTGTGAGTTTTAGTAATTTAGTGAGTGTTTAAATGAGATTAAGAAAGAGTTTGTTGCTGGAAATGTGAAGAATAGTAAGAACAGGAGAGAGAGTGAGGGATTTGGTGAGTGAGAGAGAGAGAAGGAGAGAATATAATTTCCTTGCTTGATTTAGTTTCTGTTACAAGCCTTTTAATAGGAAAAATAAAACATAAACAAATACACAAGCTGACAAGAGATATATTAAACAAATAGGACTGAGGGAAGGCAGAGGCACGCCCGGACTTGTTGGAAAGAGACATGAAGGGACAGAGGTTTTGTCCAGACATGGTGGAAAGGGACAGGGACTAAATGGGTGTCTCCTTATCTTGGCATGTGATCTTCTTCTTCCCTAACGTCTCTCTGCTCCTCTGGTGACCAGATCACATGGTCTGATTTAAATAAGTCTCCTTCCCTCTCTAGCTAACCCTTTCCTTGTCTTGTAAGCCAAGTTAGGTCAGTGTAGACCTAAACTGTACGGAACAACTTCATTTGATCATTCTGGATCCTTCTCTTGCCATACTCTCTTCCTCTTTGTCTTTTATATCTTCATGTCAACACTTGCTTCTCTTGCTCTTATTTCTTCATGTCAACACTCCCCCTCAAGCTTGACCATGTGGAACAAGTCAAGCTTGGAAGCCATGAAGCATTCCCTCATTAAAACCTCAGCTAGTAAAAACCACATGGGACAAAAACCACACCAAGAAAAAAGAGTAGAACACTTCATGGCAAGAGGATCAGTGACATGTGAGATCTATGAGTCCAAGCTTTGGATGAATGAACTCACAGACTTTGGTGCTAGCAGCCTTGGTAAAGATGTCAGCTAGCTGGTCTTCACTTCTGGTATAGCAAGGCAAGATGACTTTCTGCTCCACGGCTTGCCTCACCTTATGACAATCCACCTCAATGTGTTTAGTTCTCTCATGGAACACATTGTTGGAAGCTATGTGTATTGCAGCCTGGTTATCACAGTGCATGGTGATGGGTGTGGTAGTCTCAATTCCCAAGTCCTTAAGCAACCCTTTAATCCAAATCAGTTCACTTGTGAGCTTTCTCATGGCTCTATACTCTGCCTCAGCACTTGAACATGAGACCACCTTCTGATTCTTGCTCTTCCATGTTACTAAATTACCTCCAATGAAAGTACAATATATTGAGAGGAAGAACCAGAAGAGAGGAAGTTACAATGATCAGAATAGACAAAGAAGAGAAGAAACTCGGATGCTTGTGGATCAAGGCATTCCGTACAGACTTGGGGCTCAAGGCATTCAAGAGGAGACCTAACTTGACTTGGAAGACAAGGCAAGGCTCTACACTCGCCTACCTTTGTCACAGATGGAGAGGAGACCGTTGGGGAGCCATTTGACCAAGTTTGAATCTAAAATGGAAGAGTCACATGTTCTGTATCAAGCAGGGAACTGTTCAGGAGAGGTCACTATCACCTTGACCAGAAGCACTTTGTTTATTGTTTCTAGTTTGTTTTGTTCTTCCTGTCACTGTACTCTCTCTCTCTCTGGTTCCCTTTAAAAAATTTAGTAGGCAGAATGAATTGATTAAGGAGAAATAAACCTTCTCTTTCTTGTTTACTCTCTCTCTCTCTTCTCTCTCGAAATACTTTCCTCCTCTCTCTCTCAGAAAGTGTTCTTCATGTTCTTGCTGTTCATCAGCTTATTCTCCTCTTAAATCTCTTAAACTTACATGGTATCAGAGCTACTCAAGCTCCTAAACCTCTATTCTTCTTCCGCAATACACTCTTCTTCCTTCTTTTTCAAGTTTCCAGCAAAACCTAAACTATTATCCAGTGGATAATAGCAAGGGTCCTCTGTTTTTCCTCTGTTTTCCTCTGTTTTCCTCTGTTTTTCCTCTGTTTTTCTCGAGTTCTTCTTCTTGTTCTTGTTTCTGTGGGTATATCATTCAGATTCCTGGAGTATACAAGCTGTTCTTGAGATTCTTTCACTTCCAGTTCGCCAAACTCTCAAACTTTTTAGAAACACTCTATTACCCAACGGTCCATAGCATCCAAGATGGAGCAAAACAAGTCTGTTGTGGTTCCAGTAACCTTGAAAGGGTTAAACTATCTTCTCTGGTCAAGACTTGTGAAGACTGACCTTGGAGGTCGTGGCTTATGGAGTCATGTGACAGAAGGTCAAGCCCAAAAGCTGGTAACACAAGGTGAAGATGGCCAAGAGGTTGTAGCTGTTGATGAAACAAAATGCCTTCAAGAAGACTTTCTGGTGCTGTCAGCCATCCAAAACTCTCTAGACCAAAGTATCCTAGAGGCCTACTCCTACTGTGAAACCTCTAAGGAACTATGGGATACTTTGTATAAGGTGTATGGGAATGTCTCCAACCTTTGCAGAGTCTTTGAAGTAAAGAGAGCCATCAACTCTCTCAAGCAAGAAGACATGGACTTCAATCAGTTCTTTGGGAAGTTCAGGTCACTATGGGCGGAGTTTGAAATGCTCAGACCGAGTTCAACTGATCCAGTTGTGTTAAATGAAAGGCGTGAGCAAGACAAGGTCTTTGGACTGCTCCTGACCCTTAACCCTTGCTACAATGATTTGATTAAGCACATACTCAGAGCTGAGAAGCTACCATCCTTGGATGAAGTGTGTGCTCAAATCCAGAGGGAACAAGGGTCAGTGGGTTTGTTTGAAGGAAAGGGAGAACTCACCATGGCACACAAGGTGGAAGTAGCAGTAGCTAACAAGGGATACTACAAGCAGGATGATAGGAAGGTGTGGGTGTGTGATCATTGCAAGAAGAAAGGCCACATGAAGGACAAGTGTTGGATCCTTCATCCTCACCTCAAACCTGCCAAGTTCAAAGAGCCAAGGAGTCAGTACATGGATGCAAGAGCACACTTCTCCTCAGACACGCCAGAACCATCCACACCATCTATGTGCTCAACCATGCGCTCTCATGTTGGTTCAAATGCAGCTGGTGAAACCAAAGCCATGGCGAAAAGTACTCTGTCTACCTTGAGGACCACTCAGGATGAGACTATCAAGAGGTCAGACCTTGATGCTCTCATCAAAGCCCTCAAGGAGAACTCTGGTATTATTCTTGGAACCTCTCTAAGTGCATTACACACTACTGGAACATCTCTAAATGCATTACACACTACTGGTCAGAATCCTAAACCACTAGTGATAGATTCAGGGGCTTCTCACCACATGATTAGTGATGCTAGTCTAATCAGTAACATAGAACCTGCCTTAGGTAATGTGATGATAGCTAATGGTGAGAAAGTACCCATTAAGGGTATAGGGAACTTGAAACTGTTTAACAAAGATTCAAAGGCATTTTATATGCCCACATTCACTTTAATTTGTTATCTTTTAAAAAGGCAACCAGTGATTTGAATTGCCTTGCTGTTTTTAGTCCTAATGATGTCTACTTTCAGGATATTGAGACAAGTAGTTTACTTGGCAAAGGTGTGACCAAGGAGGGCCTGTATCTGCTTGAAGACACCAAATGCTTATCTGATTTATCTTATGCTTTTAGTTCATCTCCTGTTTTACCTAAAGATGCAATGTGGCATGCTAGACTAGGACACCCTCACTCACGTGCACTGAGCTTGATGTTGCCTAGTATTTCCTTTAAGAATGATAGTTGTGAGGCTTGTATTCTTGGTAAGCATTGCAAATCTGTTTTCCCTAAATCAGTAACCGTGTATGAAAGTTGCTTTGATCTCATTCACTATGATGTTTGGACTGCACCCTGTTTATCAAGAGAAAACCATAAGTATTTTGTGACATTTATAGATGAGAAATCGAAATATACTTGGTTAACCTTGCTTCAATCAAAAGATAGGGTGTTAGAAGCTTTTATAAACTTTCAAAACTACATAACTAACCATTTCAATGTTAAGATCAAAATTCTTAGATCAGATAATGGAGGGGAGTACACTAGCAATGTTTTCAAAGCACACCTCAACAAACATGGGATCATTCACCAGACTAGCTGCCCTTATACCCCACAGCAAAATGGTGTAGCTGAGAGGAAGAATCGACATCTAATGGAGGTGGCCAGAAGCATGATGTTTCACACCAATGTTCCCAAAAGGTTTTGGGGGGATGCTGTGATCACTGCTTGCTACCTAATCAACAGAATTCCTACTAAGATCCTCCAAGATGTCTCTCCTTATGAGGTACTAAACAAGACTTATCCATCTATTGACCATTTGCGTGTGTTTGGGTGTGTGTGCTTTGTCTTGATACCAGGTGAACTAAGAAACAAGCTTGAAGCTAAAAGTGTCAAAGCTATATTCATTGGGTATTCACCAAACCAGAAAGGCTACAAATGTTATGTTCCAGAAACAAGGAAGGTTATGGTCTCTAGAGATGTAAAGTTCTTGGAATCAAGAGGTTTCTATGATGAAAAAAGCTGGGAGAGCTTGAAGGATCTGTCTCAAGCTCCCTCAGATAGGGCAAACAACCTAAGGATACTGATGGAGAATCTGGGAATCAGTTTTTCAAACCCACAAGTGGCGACTAACTCAGCTCCTCCTTCAGCTGATACTGCACCAGAAGGTGAAGAAGCCACTCATCCTGATCCTGAGGGGGGCAATGATCATGAACCAGAACAACCACAAGGTTCACAAACTCATGATCAGGAGAGTGTACTACATGAACAAGAGACTGCTCAAGTTCAAGATGAAGTAGAGCAGCAAGAAGTTCAGGCCCAACCACTCAGGGGGAGTACAAGGACAAGGAACCCTCCTTCAAACTGGAAGAACACAAGGGTCTACTAAAACAGTCAAGCAGTAGCCCATCCAACATCAGCAGTGTGTTCTCTTGCAAGATTCCCACTTGAGCATCAAGCCTTTATTACTGGATTAGACCTGGGATATTTACCAAGGTCATATGAGGAAGCCATGGAGAACAAGGAATGGAGGGACTCTGTTGATGATGAAGCAAATGCCATGATCATCAATGATACTTGGTATGAAAGTGAACTCTCAAAAGGAAAGAAGGCAGTTTCAAGCAAATGGGTGTTCGCCATCAAGTATCTACCAAATGGCAAGGAAGAGAGAAAGAAGTCGAGACTAGTTGCAAGAGGATTCACCCTAGACCTATGGAGAAGATTATGTGGACACATTTGCACCAGTAGCCAAACTTCATACAATCCGGATTATCCTCTCTATTGCAACCAACCTGGAATGGGAGTTGTGGCAGATGGATGTCAAAAATGCTTTCCTACAAGGAGAGTTAGAAGATGAGGTTTACATGCACCCACCTCCTGGTCTTGAGAAGCTGGTTAAACCTGGAAATGTTCTCAGACTAAAGAAGGCAATCTATGGACTAAAGCAATCTCCAAGGGCGTGGTACCACAAGCTAAGCACCACCTTGAATGGAAGAGGCTTCAGGAAATCAGAGGCTGATCACACCTTGTTCACACTCCCCAGCCCAAAAGGAATTGTGGTCATCTTGGTCTATGTAGATGATATAATCATCACCGGCAGTGACCAAGAAGGTATCAAAGAAACCAAGGTATTCCTTAAGTCTGTATTTGATATTAAAGATTTAGGTGAACTCAAGTACTTCCTTGGGATTGAAGTATGCCACGCTAAAGAGGGGCTCTTCTTGTCTCAAAGGAAGTACACACTTGATTTTTTAACTGAGGCAGGAAACTTTGGAGGAAGACAAGCCAAACCACCATTGGAAGAGGGCTACAAAGTACTTAGAGAGGGGGAGTTTGAAGACAAGCAGTATGGTGATGTGAAGCAGTATAGAAGGATGGTTGGGAAGCTCATCTACTTAACCATTACTAGGCCAGATATATGCTTTGCTGTGAACCAGGTTAGCCAACATATGCAGGCGCCTAAGGTCCATCATTGGAATATGGTGGAAAGGATCATGAGATACCTGAGGGAGGCGCCTGGTCAAGGAGTTTGGATGTCTTGTAATGGAAGCACTGAGATTGTAGGCTACTGTGATGCTGATTGGGCAGGAGACAGAACTGATAGGAAATCAACAACTGGATATTGCACCTTCATTGGAGGTAACTTAGTAACTTGGAAGAGCAAGAAGCAGAAGATTGTGTCATGTTCCAGTGCTGAAGCTGAATATAGGGCAATGAGGAAGCTCACCAGTGAGCTGATCTGGATCAGAAATCTCCTAAGGGACTTGGGCATAGAGACTACAAACCCCATTACTATGCATTGTGATAACCAGGCAGCAATTCACATAGCATCCAACAGTGTGTTCCATGAGAGGACTAAACACATTGAGGTAGATTGCCATAAGTTCAGGCAAGCTGTGGAACAACAAATCATCTTGCTATGTTACACGAGAAGTGAAGATCAGTTAGCAGACATCTTCACCAAGGCAGCTAGCACTAAGGTCTGTGAGTTCATCCATTCAAAATTGGGACTCGTAGACCTCACCTCTCACTAACTCTCCTTGCATGGACACCTCTACTCTTTTTCCTTGATGTGTTTTTCTCCCACTGGGTTTTACACATTAAGGTTTTAATGAGGGAGGTTCTTCATGCTTCCAAGCTTGACCAGTCCCTATGGTCAAGCTTGAGGGGGAGTATTGAGAGGAAGAACCAGAAGAGAGGAAGTTACAATGATCAGAATAGACAAAGAAGAGAAGAAACTCGGATGCTTGTGGATCAAGGCATTCCGTACAGACTTGGGACTCAAGGCATTCAAGAGGAGACCTAACTTGACTTGGAAGACAAGGAAAGTCTCTACACTCGCCTACCTTGGTCACAGATGGAGAGGAGACCGTTGGGGAGCCATTTGACCAAGTTTGAATCTACAAATGGAAGAGTCACATGTTCTGAATCAAGCAGGGAACTGTTCAGGAGAGGTCACTATCACCTTGACCAGAAGAACTTTGTTTATTGTTTCCAGTTTGTTTTGTTCTTCCTGTCACTGTCCTCTCTCTCTCTCTGGTTCCCTTTAAAATAATGTAGTAGGCAGAATGAATTGATTAAGGAGAAATAAACCTTCTCTTTCTTGTTTACTCTCTCTCTCTCTTCTCTCTCGAAATACTTTCCTCCTCTCTCTCTCAGAAAGTGTTCTTCATGTTCTTGCTGTTCTTCAGCTTATTCTCCTCTTAAATCTCTTAAACTTACAGAAGGGGAGTGGAAACTGTGAGAATTAGATAATCAGAGAGAGTTTAATTGAAGATTATGAAGAACATTTTGAAGAACAAGAGAGAGAGGGAGGATTCTGGATGAGAGAGAGAGAGAGTATGAAGAAAATGAGTTTCTGATTTCTTGTCTACAAAGAGTTACAATACAACATTATTTAAAGACAATTCTGGATAAACAAGACAAGAGAAATAAACATATAATAAGGTGGTCTAGTCAAGGTCTGGGAAGAGTCAGGGTGGTGGACAGACTGGTCAACAGTCTGGACAGTGCAGTGGACAAGGCAGTGGTCCATGAAAGGGACAGGACACCAAATGCTGGAAGGCTTATCCTTAATCCTTCTTAATTCTTTTCTTGCCCAACTCTCTTTAATCTTGAACCAGACAAGATCCTTCTTCTTCTCCTTGTCTTCTAAGTTATTTGGGACCAGAAAGGTTGCTTGATAATCAAGGCTTGTACGGACAGACTTGTGTTCCAAGTCTGTAAGGACCAAGTGATCTTGCAACCATCTGAACCCTCTTTCCTTCTTGTCTTCTTATTGCTTCTTGTCAACAGAAACTATATCCTGTGGTCAAGGCTGGTGAAGACAGCTGTTGGAAGCAAGGGTTTGTGGAGTCACATCACGGATGGACCTCCTAAACCTGCTGCTGAGAAGGAAGAAGGCGAAGGAGTAACTGAGCTTTCTCTAGCTGATGAGAACAAATGGGTTCAAGAAGATATGACTGTGGTCACCGTGTTGCAAGCTTCTCTTGAGACCTCTATCCTTGAAGCTTACAGCTACTGTGAGACAGCAAAAGACCTATGGGATACTGTCCAAAAGGTCTATGGTAATACATCTAATCTGAGCCGGGTGTCTGAAGTGAAGAGGGCTATCAACACACTTGTGCAGGAAGAGATTGAGTTCACTAAGCACTTGGGAAAGTTCAGGGCTTTGTGGTCTGAACTCGAGATGTTGAGGCCGAGCACACAAGATCAAGACATCATCATGGAAAGGAAGGAGCAAGATCAGGTCTTTGGCTTGCTTCTAATCTTGAACCCGGTGTACAATGACCTGATCAAGCACATCTTGAGGTCATCTAAGCTACCATCCTTGGAGGAAGTGTGTGCCCAAATCCAGAAGGAAGAAGGTTCACACGGATTGTTTGGAGGAAGAGGGGACCTATCCTTGGCCAACAAGGAAGAGGTCACTCAAGCTAACAAGGCAATGTACAAGCCTGAGGAAAGGAGATATGGGGAAGATAGGAGGTTTGGGGCAACTGTGATCACTGCAAGAAGCCGGGTCACAAGAGGAGTCAGTGCTGGATTCTCCATCCCCATCTCAAACCAACCAAGTTCATGAAGGAGAGGAAGGAAGAGCTCACCTTTCCAATGAAGCAAGTGAAGCAGGTCCTTCTGGAAGTGGGTCTACTGTTCGTGAAGGAGAAGGGAAGGCTACTGTCCGACATTGATGCTCTAATCAAGCTCTTAAGGAGAATGGTAACACTCTCGGAAACACCCTTGGTTATACTCATACTGCTTGTGAAATGACTAAGACTCTTGATCAGATAGATACTCTAAAAGAACCTTATAGATCATATGCGGTTACTAGTGTGTCAACTAAACCTTTAGTGGTTGATTCTGGTGCCTCTCATCACATGATAAGTGACACCAGTCTTATAAAGAATCTAGAACCGGCTTATGGTCATGTTATGATTGCAAATGGTGATAGAGTAGCTATAAGAGGAATTGGAACCTTGAACCTGTTTGATAAAGAGTCTAGAGCTTTCTATATGCCTGAGTTTACTTTAAATCTCTTATCTGTCAAGAAATGTACTAATGATCTTCAATGCAATGTTATCTTTAGTCCTAATGATGTGAAGTTTCAGGATATTGAGAGCAGTAAGTTGATTGGGAAAGGAGTAACCAAGGGGACCTTTATATGCTTGAAGATCTTACTCCAATTAACAACTCTAGTTACTCGTTTAGTTCTGTTTCAGCTTCAATAATGATGCTTTGTGGCATGCTAGATTAGGTCATCCCCATGTTAGGGCCCTTAATTTGATGTTACCCGGTGTCATGTTTAAAAATAATGAATGTGAGGCATGCATTTGGGTAAACATTGTAAGACAGTCTTTAAGAAATCAAATACTATCTATGAGAAGTGTTTTGATCTTGTTCATTCTGATGTGTGGACTGCTCCTTGTTTATCTAAAGATAATTATAAGTATTTTGTTACATTCATTGATGAGAAGTCTAAATACACCTGGTAACACTTATTAAAACTAAAGATAGGGTGCTTGATGCATTTAAAAAATTTTAGACTTATATTGCTAACCATTATAATGTCAAGATTAAGATTTTCAGATTAGACAATGGTGGGGAATACATGAATCATGCTTTCAAAGATCATCTAGCTCAACATGGGATCCTACATCAAACGAGTTGCCCTTACACTCCACAACAAAATGGAGTGGCTGAGAGGAAGAACAGGCACCTGATGGAAGTAGCAAGGTCGATGATGTTTCAAACCAATGTTCCCAAGAGGTTCTAGAGTGATGCTGTAATGACTGCTTGCTATCTCATCAACCGGATACCAACCAGAGTCTTAGAGGATCAGTCTCCATTTGAAGTCCTGAACAAGGTCAAGCCCTCTTTGGATCATCTAAGAGTATTTGGATGCTTGTGCTATGTACTGGTGCCAGGAGAAATGAGGAACAAGTTGGAACCAAGGAGTACTAAAGCCATGTTCATTGGCTACTCCACAAGTCAAAAGGGATTCAAATGCTTTGATCCCTCAACAAGAAAGTTGTTATATCTCGGGATGTCAAGTTTCTTGAGTCAAGGGGATACTATGAAGAGAAGAGCTGGGAAGATCTTAAGGATCTAGCTCAACCATCTGATGAGGCAGCAAGTCTTAGGATGATAATGGAAGGACATGGATTAATCTGACCCAAGATCAGCAAAGGGCACCGGAACCACAGGAAGCTGAAGAACCATCCCACCTTGATCATGAGGGGGGAAATGAACCAGGAGTTGATGATATAGAGGGCGAGAACACTGGAAGTCCTGATCAAGGTGTGATGGAACATGAGGAAGCAAATGAAGTTCCTGAGCCAGAAGGCCAAGATGAGCATGAGGAAGCAGTTGAGGAAGTTCAAGCCCCATTAAGGAGGAGCACTAGAGTAAGAAGACATCCATCTAATTTGGTGAATACTAGGGTCTACTATAATGCCCAAGCTGTTGCTCACCCTAGTCAAGCTGTCTGCTCTTTTGCCGAGTTTCCTAAGGAGCATTGTGCCTTCATCAGTAGTTTGGATGAGAGTCAGGTTCCTCGGTCTTATGAGGAAGCGATGGAGGATAAAGAATGGAAGAAGTCAGTAAGTGATGAAGCTGGTGCTATGATCAAGAATGAGACTTGGTATGAGAGTGAGCTGCCAAAAGGGAAGAAGGCTGTTACTAGTAGATGGATCTTCACCATCAAGTATCTACCAAATGGGAAGATAGAAAGGAAGAAGACCAGACTTGTTGCAAGAGGTTTCACCCAAACCTATGGAGAGGACTATGTTGACACCTTTGCTCCTGTGGCAAAGCTCCATACTATTCGAATTGTTCTCTCCATTGCAACCAACTTGGGGTGGAACCTATGGCAAATGGATGTGAAGAATGCTTTCTTGCAAGGTGAATTAGAAGAAGAAATGTACATGTATCCCCCTCTGGGCCTTGAGAGTCAAGTGAAACAAGGAAATGTTCTGAGGCTAAGGAAGGCTATCTATGGGTTGAAGCCGTCTCCAAGAGCCTGGTATCACAAGTTAAGCACTACCCTGAATGGCCGTGGCTTGATCAAATCCGAGCTTGATCACACCCTGTTCACTCTTACCTCTACATCAGGTATTATTGTCCTCCTAGTCTATGTTGATGATATCATCATAACTGGGAATGACAAGGAAGGTATTAAGGGTACTAAGGATTACCTCAAATCTTTTTTGAAATTAAAGACTTGGGGGAAATGAAAATACTTCCTTGGAATTGAGATTTGTAGATCCAAGGAAGGGTTGTTCATGTCCCAAAGGAAGTATACTCTTGATCTTTTGAAAGGTGCCAGGTAAACTTGGAGGGAATACAGCAAGGATGCCCTATGGAGGGATGGGTATAAGGTTCCTCCGCGAGGGGGAGATAGAGGATAGCAAACCATTCCATGATGCCAAGCTTTACAGAAAGCTAGTGGGTAAGCTAATATACTTAACTATCACCTGTCCTGATATTCTGTTTTGCCTGTGAACCAGATAAGCCAACACATGAAAATCCCAAGGAACACCACTGGAACATGGTGGAACGGATCATGAGCTATCTGAATGGTTCTCCTGGCCAAGGAGTATGGATGGGATGCAACAACAACACTGAAGTGGTGGGTTATTGTGATGCGGATTGGGCTGGTGATAGAACAGATAGGAAGTCGCTACTGGCTACTGCACGTTCATTGGAGGGAACCTTGTTACATGGAAGAGCAAGAAGCAGAAGGTGGTGTCTTGCTTCCAGTGCTGAAGCTGAGTGCAGAGCAATGCTGAAGTTGACAAATGAACTTGTCTGGATTAAAGGCATCTTGAAGCATCTTGGTATTGAGCAGTCCACTCCAATGACAATGCATTGTGCAACCAAGCTGCTATCCACATAGCCACCAACCTCAGTTTTCCACAAGAGGACCAAGCACGTTGAAGTTGATTGCCAACAAGGTGAGGCAAATGATTGGGTTAGGGGTGATCTTACCTTGCTATAATAGGAGTGAGGATCAGCTTGCAGATGTGTTCACTAAGGCAGCTAGACAAAAGACAATGGAGTCCATCCATGGCCGGTTGGTGTTAGTTTAGTGAAGAACAGAGTGAGGAATAATGAAGAACAGGTGAGAGAGAGGGAGTTTGATTCGAAATGGTTAAGAGAGAGAGTAGGGTTTGTGTTACTCGACAGAGAGAATAAGAGAGAGAAGGAGTTTATTTCCTTGATCTGAATATTGGTCTGGAGCAATACATAAATAGACACAGGGAGACAAAGAGAAAAGAATAAACAAAGGTGGTCTGGCTGAGAGAAAGGGACAGGTCCTCAGCAGCCACAGACCCTAAATGGAACATGTGATCTTTACTATATTTAAATCCTCCACTTGCTTCTGCTTCCCAACGGGTATCTTGACCATTCAAACCAGTTTGAATCCCTCTTGGTCGATTTGAATTAAACTCCTTGTCTTCCAAGTCAAGCTAGGTCAGAGTTGGTTGCTTGGGCGCCAAGGAGTTGTACGGACAGACTTGCTTCACAAGTCTTGTACGTACCACTTCTCTTTACTTAGAACAAATGTTCCTCTCTTGATCTCTTCTTGTTAAATGTCTTCATGTCAATACTCCCCCTCAAGCTTGACCATAAGATTTGATCAAGCTTGGAAACCATGAAGACTTCCCTCATTAAAACCTTAATATGCAAAACCCACTGGGATAAAAACATACTAAGGAAAGAGTAGAAGCTCCATGGCTAAGGGGATCACGCCTGGGTGATATCAATGAGTCCAAGCTTGGGATAGATGGACTCACACACCTTAGTACTAGCAGCTTTGGTCAAGATGTCGGCTAACTGATCTTCACTCCTTGTATAGCAAGGCAGAATGACTCCTTGGGTTATCACTTGTCTCACTTTGTGGCAGTCCACCTCAATGTGTTTAGTTCTCTCATGAAATACTGAGTTTGAGGCTATATGGATAGCAGCTTGGTTGTCACAGTGCATGGTGATTGGTGCAGTGATCTCTATCCCCAAGTCTTTGAGAAATCCTTTGATCCACACTAACTCATTTGTTAGTTTCCTCATGGCTCTATACTCTGCTTCAGCACTTGAGCATGAAACCACCTTTTGCTTCTTGCTCTTCCA
The DNA here is from genome assembly GCA_905132765.1 of Moricandia arvensis. Taxonomy (NCBI): domain Eukaryota; kingdom Viridiplantae; phylum Streptophyta; class Magnoliopsida; order Brassicales; family Brassicaceae; genus Moricandia; species Moricandia arvensis. Next base: position 89,664 of record CAJHQP010002203.1, read on the forward strand.
TGTGACCAGATTACCTCCTATGAAGGTGCAATAGCCTGGTGGTTGATTTCCTATCATTTCCTATCTCCTGCCCAATCAGCATCACAATAGCCAACCACTTCTGTGTTGCCATTACAGCCCATCCATACTCCTTGTCCAGGAGCTCCACTGAGATATCTGAGTATCCTTTCCACCATTTTCCAGTGATGAACCTTTGGCACTGCATATGCTGGCTCACCTGGTTCACAGGAAAGCATATATCAGGTCTAGTGATGGTTAAATAGATAAGCTTGCCCACTAGTCTTCTGTATTGCTTTGGATCATCAAATGGTGTGTCTTCATACTCCCCCTCACGCAAAATCTTATAGCCATCTTCTAGTGGAGTCTTGGCTGGTTTCTCTCCAAGCATACCAGCTCCATTCAGAAGATCAAGTGTGTACTTCCTTTGGGACAAGAAGAGCCCCTCATTAGAGCGGCACACTTCAATTCCAAGGAAGTACTTTAGCTCACCTAAATCCTTGATTTCAAATACAGATTTTAGATAAGCTTTAGTGATTTGTATACCTTCTTTGTCACTCCCTGTGATGATGATATCATCAACATACAAAAGGATGACTACTATACCTTGTTGGCTGGTGAGAGTGAATAGAGTATGGTCTGCCTCAGATAATCTAAACCCTTTTCCATTCAGGGTGGTACTGAGTTTATGATACCAGGCTCTTGGTGATTGCTTTAACCCATAGATAGCCTTCTTGAGTCTCAACACATTGCCTGGTTTCACTAGGTACTCTAGACCAGGAGGAGGTCTCATGTAGACTTCATCTTCTAGTTCCCCTTGAAGAAAAGCATTCTTCACATCCATTTGCCATAAGTCCCATTTCAAGTTGGTAGCAATAGAATGATGATTCTGATGGTGTGAAGTTTTGCAACTGGTGCAAAGGTATCAAGGTAATCTTCTCCATAAGTTTGAGTGAATCCCCTTGCAACCAGCCTTGTTTTCTTCCTTTCTGGTTTACCATTGGCTAGATACTTGATGGTGAAGATCCACCCTACTTGTTACTTCTTTCTTACTTTTGGAGTTCAGCCTCATACCAAGTATCATTGTCTATCATGGCCTGAGTTTCATGACCCACTGATCTCCTTCCATTCCCTTATCCTTCATTGCTTCTTCATAGGATCTTGGTATGTATTCTTGATCCAAGTTGCTCATGAGGACTCTATGCTCTGCTGGATATTGAGCCAGAGAGCATGTGGCTTGAATGGGATCGAGCTACTTGCATTTGCATTATAGTCATACCCTTGTGTTCGTCAGTTAGATGGGGGTTGCCTGATTCTTGTGCTTCTCCTTAATGGCTGTACCTGAGCTTCTTCATCCTCATGGGTTTGTGGTTGAGGCTGCTCCTGGGTTTCTTCTGAACCATGTTGATCATGAATTTCAGAACCTTCATGATGTATTTTCTCCTCTGGTTCTGGTTGGTTTCCCCCTTCAGGATCAAGATGGGTCTCATTTTCAACCGTTCCAGCAGTTTGAGCAGGTCCTTCTCTTGTTTCCTCCCTGACCTGAGGCTGACTAATACCAAGACTTTCTAGGATGATCCTCAGGTTGTTTGCTCTGTCTGAAGGCGCATGTGAGAGATCCCTCAAGTTATCCCAGCTCTTCTCATCATAGTACCCTCTAGACTCACAAATTTCACATCCCTTGAGACCCATAACTCTCCTAGTTTCTGGTACATAGCACTTGTATCCTTTCTGGTTGGCTGAATAACCAATAAACATTGCTTTGACACTCTTTGCTTCAAGTTTGTTTCTCTGTTCTCCCTGGAATCAATACAAAGCACATACACCCAAACACACGCAAGTGATCAATGGATGGTCTAATTTGGTTCAATACCTCATAAGGAGAGT
>CAJHQP010002204.1:0-91490 GCA_905132765.1 Moricandia arvensis
ATTGTTATAGGGTATAACATATCTATTATCGCATTTGAAGCCATCCACAAAATGATTGTTATCCCTTCTTCTGTAAACTGTGAATCCTTCTTTGTTCACTGTAGTTTTGTCTACAAACGTCTTTGGAAACATTTTTGTGCATTTACCATTATCCATACATGGTGAACGCATGTTCACAATTCCACATGGACTATTAATCATCATGTCTTTAACCACTTCTTATAGTTCTGGCTCCACTGTTTTGTCTGAAATCTCTGCTGATATAATCTTATCAATATGATCTGTTGTAGCAAATTTAGAGGCAAGATGCATGAACAACAAAATGTGAGCATGAGGTAAACTACGCTTTTGGAACTCAATAATATAAATGGCTGCATATAAAAACAAATTTGATTAGCAAATTCTAGATGCCCTTAACTTGAAGATATAAATTTCAAACAAAATGTGATTTACTTCCAGCCATGGTTTTCCCAAAAATCTCATAATCGGTTAGATCTATCATTAGAGAATCCAACTTCATCTTGAAGATTCTACTTGCAATCTCTGGCCTATCCCCAGTCTTCAAGTTTCGTTTAGAAAAATACCTTGTAATCTCCGGCCATTTTGGATTACACGTAAATGTTACGAAAAGGTCTGGCAAACCAAAGTGTCTACATACAGCCATAGCATCTAGATAGTTGTTCTTCATGTACCTTGGTCCTCCAACAAAAGAAGCAGGCAAAAAAAACTTCTTACCTTGATCCATGATGTCTATCTTCCCATCATTCTCTGCTTGCTATATAGAGTCAAAAGTATCAGACCTCAAAGATTTCTGATTTAGCCTCAATAACTTAGCATGTTTGTCTCGATTGTAGTAAATGCGTCAACTAGAAACTGCTGAAACAATCTTCTTGAGTGTAGAAGAGTATGACATTCCCCATCTCTCTCTTGAAGTCGGAAAGCAAACCATTGTCTCATACTAATATGATTCCTCTTTAGCTTCTCGGTTGCTAGTGTTGCTCTTTTTTTGTAATCCAAGTCTGAAACAATCTTCACCATATGTAAAAATGAGAGGATATTGAAGTGCAAGGTAAGAAGGATGGATCTCATTAATCCTTTTAAACCACCCAGTTTGTTTTTCTTGTAAAACAATGTCACGCTTGTCCATATCCAAGTTAAAATCACCTGGGATTAAAGCAGCAACCTCAGAAGCTATTGGAGTATCGTATGTTCTTTCATCTTTTTCACGATTACTCACAATCCTCATATGAAAAGGTTGTTCTACATTCAAATTAAATTGTTCTCGGGATGATCAGAATTATTGCACATAAGGATTAACATCGTCCAACACCTTAATAATATCCTCAATGATTTTCTTTCTCAAATTGTGCTTTTTCACCTTATCGGCTTTCTTCTTATATTTGCTGAAAACAAATTGTAAGGGTTAACAGTTAGATACTCAATTTAAACACTAAATACTCACATGATTATATTATAATAGGAAAAATATCTGATTATGGCATCTCTATCATCGACCTCATTTTCGGTGTCAACAATATACAACTGAGAGAACTTAGCTAAATCACCAATATCAGGTTTCATACTTCCCATTAGGTGGTAGTTTTCTCCTTGTAGTTGAAACATTTGTGGTCCAATTCCAGTTGCACAAGAATTATCAACTTTACCACCAAGATATGTGAACGAAAAAACCATATTCAATGATCTCAAATTTTCTTGGTAATATTTGCTCTTCTCATCATTTCCGGTTAATAGTTTCTTTATAACAAAAGAACTTTCTTTCAGTAGAAGCAACTTAACTTGTCCATGGCCACAACATAGGGAAAATTGAGGTTTTTTCCTGGTTTTTTTCTTTCGATTCAAACGTTCGCCGTACCACATAATAGCTCTAAAATATTCACATTTGTAGGTAGGATTACCATCCTCAATGTATTCTGAAATATAACAACAAATGCAGTTATTATTGAACATTGTATAATACGCATAATACTGAACATTGAAGCAAATACATCAGCCAATTATGCATAATACGTCACTTACGTGTCTCTTTAAGTATGGTTTTTGGTTTGGCTTTGACATCGCTACCAAAGATTTTTTTAATATTTCAACTATACTTTGTATGCCTGGATTTTGTGTCTTACTCTCCAAATTGGCTGATGTATCTTTGGTATGAAATGTTTTGTCAGATTCAGTATCACTTTCTTTACTACTTAAATTGTAAACCTGCTCAGCAAGACCTTATAAAACATTAACAAAAAAGCGAGAGTTAGTAAATTATAATATAAGAGAATTATTATTCATAATATTAACATAAACAAACATACCATCTTCCCAAGTGTCATCATTTTCCTCTGATATTTGGGATGTCTCAGAATTATTCAAAACTTTTGGGTTTGTGTTTGATATTGTTGTCCCATTTAAATTCGGATATTGAGATGTGTGACCTCTTTCAATGCTTCGAATGACTATTATGTATTTTATAATATGTAATTCATGCATTAAAAAGAAAAAAGATAATCAGATTGAAAGCATGTCACATATATTATTAGTTATAATAGACTTCAGATGATACATACATGGAAGATCTGAGTGTACATGTGTCCTCTTTAGAGTATTATATTTAGGTTCATTTTCATTACCTGTAAGAAACAAATTTGTTAATTTATTTTGATTAAAATAAAAAGTTTATTACACTAACATTTGAAATATATACCTGGAGGTGTCTCATATAGAGTATTCGAAGCAGATCCAGGATCATGAACATTAGCAAGAGGTGAGTTTTTCAAATCATGAAAGAGTCTACCAAATATTGATTTCAAATAAACTAAGTTTTTATTTTCCTTCATAGATGAAAGCGAATTCCCAGTTAAATCATCCGTCTGCTGTTTCTTCCCCTTGCTCATATAAGCTTGTAATGAGTTCAACCATAAAAAAAACAATACAAAATATTCCTGCGATTAGATATAGTATGACCTCAGGTATAGTTATAACTGGTAAGTTTTCAATGAGATAAAACTTACACGACTGTTCAGGTTTACACTTTAGAGTTGTATGAATATATATATTTTTTGCAGAAACTATACCTTGAGAAAGATCTTGATGAAAGTATGAAGGATAACCACCATGACGAACACGAGCAATAGGTATGTTTGTCACATCTTTTAAGACTCTACCTTCTGGCTGTATGACAATGGGTTTTAGGGGAATTGAGATGTTAGTTCGCCTTTTATACGTAATTGATTGCAAATTCTCGTCATATCCATAGTCATGTATCTTCCTCTTTTGTTTTAAGTTGAAATTGCCAGACATCTCTACAATGTATTTCTTATTCTTCTTCATAGCAGTAGAAAATTGACATAGAATGGTTTGATACGTTGTTTTAGGTTAAACCTTTTGTGGTGTGAACATGTATTTGGCTATAGATATCTTTTTTATTTTTTCTGAATAAGTTTAGTTGAGATATTTGTTTTAAATGGTTTAAAAAAATATAACACAACTTATTTCTGTATATTGATTTGTTGATTTCGGTGGAGATACTAAAATTTCGATTGCATGGCAGGTCATATTACCAGTAAACTTTCATACAATATACATGTGAATGTCATGGGAGTGAATACTCCAATCAAATATATTATATGGTAAGTAAATTTAAACTTATCATGTTTGTACTTTTAAGTATATAGGATAGGATTGGAACTGAGAATGGTAGATAGGAACAAAACTGGAGATCTTGGTATTTTTAGTAGTTTCTTGATTGAGTTGATCGGGTCAAATTTATAAAAATAAAAAATAAGTAAATGTAACATATTCATAAAATCATATTATTAAGAACACCAAATTATAAAACTCTGAAACGCGACCCTGAAAATGATTCAAACACCAAATTAAATAAACTCTGAAGCATGTCTTATGGGAAAACATTTCTTAAGAATAATAAAAGAAAGCTTATGAAAACATGCATATTCCTAGTTGTTCTTCTTGCTTTTCATCTCCTCTTCAGAAATCTTCTCCATCTTGATAACTTTAGAACGCAACTTCTTTGATGTAGAAGTAAACTCAGGAATTTCATCGTTTGCTTCTTTTGAACGCTTAGAAGAATGTGTATTTAATCCAGATGAGCTTTCTTCAGCTTCACTTATGAAAGAACCCTATATAAAAATTATACTAATCAATAATAGTGGTAATATTACTATAGTTACAAAGAGATTAAAACATATCACATCACCACTAGTTAATGTAGTTTCTTTTGCCTCAGTGGCATCTGAATGAGAACCAATATTCAAGAGATTGTTCATAGACCAAACCTTTAAGACCTTTTAAAATTCGACTGCGTAAGCAATGTTTTCTTTCTCAATGGTCACGCCAAACTTGAAAGTCTTGCCAACTATATCCTTAATTGACCTAGGCAAAATCTCAGGATCTTCGATCTAAAAATAGATATGAAATGAGTTGTATAACTGGTCAAACAATATTTGATAAAAAACAAAAAACGTAAGAGTTGTGAGATTGGTTACCTCATCCAAAGAACCATTAAGAATCTTTGATGCTTTTTCGCCCACAATCAGATTTGCTATGGTATCAAGTAGCAGAAATTTTCCAATGACAGTATCGTCCTTAAGCATTAAGTGAAGCTTAAACCTTAATAGACAAAATCGATATTGGAATGGTAAGATATTCAATATTTAAGAACAAATGAGTCACAGTTCTATTGTAACATACTTGGGTGACACATTAGTGACAATCTGCCGCATCTCTCACACCAAAAGGTTGCAACATCTCTGCTATCAGGAACTTTAAAGGTTTTGTGGTTGCATACTTCACAACCAAAATAATACCATCCATAATCTGTATCTATTGCATAGATGGGACCAACAACCTTACACTCCTCAACCTGAAAAATATCCAAAATATAATTAAATTCGCTTAATATCATTAAATTGACACGCAAAATCAGTTATATGTTGCAATTGATACCTGAGTTGAATTCAACATAACAAATATGGTTTTATCTTCATACTCATTCCAAGTTTGAAGCTGATTTTTCTTCTCAGTTTTAACAATTTTGATTATCATATTCGCTTGACTCAACAATAGACATTGATTTATCATCGAACTTAAACATGTATGAAAAATGGTAGATATCATGTGAGATTTCAGATAATAAGCCAAAACATAACGTAAGATCATGAAAACTTACGCTTCTTTAAAATCAGAAGATTCTTGCATTTGTGGATTAATCACCACTTCCGAAAAATCATATGCATTGGAGATTTGGAGAACTCCTATAAGTATATCATATTAGCGTCATAAAAAGGTTTTATCAACAATAGAGTCTAATGTTTTCGACATAAACCATACCTCTAAATGATCATATTTTGGCAAATTTGATCAAACATACAACAACACCCATTTGTGCGTCTTCCCTAAAGGGTTCAATCACCTTAGCAAACTTACCCCAAAGAAAACATGGCAGGCGTTGATCACTATATAAAAATTTACCAGAAACGGTTCATTACATTAATTATCACATTATTGGTATATAACAAACAAACAAACCTTTTGTCTCTCAGTGTGATTCGATCTTCTTCAAAATCTTTCTATTTTGATTTTGAATAGTTTGTAGCTCACCAACATCCAAAGCTTGACCAATAACATATATGAAACAAATAACAGAATAATTATTTTCATCAAAGAAGGTAAAATACAATGGTTAAATATATATATATATCTTACCAATCAAGAAACTTGGCTCAGAATTTCCACTCAAAACCTTTTCAAACTCCACTAAAGACAGAAACATATCTTCATTGTTGAAACCACATTCGCTAATCTTGGTGAGATTTATGAAAGTCAACTTGTAGGGATGTTTGCTTGGTCGGTAATGGCCCTTTGCTGCAGTTACGGAGAAGTGGTGAATGTTCTTCCATTCACCAACACCACATTTATCACCCAAACTAATAAAATAGGTTTGTTTACAAGTTGCGTGTATTTTATCACCCTAAAATATAAGAATGTAAATACGTTAAAACAATTTAAATTCAAAGGATACATAAAAAATTAAACAATCAGACCACACATTTTGGTAAGGTTACCTTCTTGTCAGCCAAAACGATCTCAAGTGTTTCACCAAATCATGTGTTCCTTTGCTTCCATGTGTGGATTATTTCACTTGAATGCACCAATCGGTTATGAAAGGTCTCAATTGTGAGAGGTACGAAACTTTTTGCATTTTTTGCATTTGTTCAAGAACTAAAGTAATATTGATTGTGTAGTTTTCAGCTTGAATACGTTACTTATATATAGGTAACAATAGAAATGAATTGATAGAATTTTAAAATTGATTTTTTAGTTAAGATTTTAACAACATTTAGATAAAATTGAGTCAGATTGCTATATAATATTTTAGCTAGAAGGTACAATATTTCGGTAGAATGTTATTATGGTATATTCTCCTAAAAATAGATATTTGGCATCAACTTGGTTAAGTGAGAGGATAATTAGGTAGGATAATTTTATTACGTTAATTAATATGTTGTGATAATAACTCATTTTAGAATATTAAATATGGTTATACCGTTTTAATTATAATTTGTGTTTTTTCAGCTTCTCTTGTTTTTGCCATCACATTAATCAGATTGAGAACATGTTTTTTTGTACTATAAGATTTAGGGTATCGTTAGGGTATATCAATTATATATTTAAATCACATTGGTTTATACAAATATAACTGTTATGAAATAAATTAAGTAAGATTAACATTGGTTTAGTTGATTTCTTATACGTAAGATCTCTTGTTGGTGTATAATATTAATTTAGTTGCATCATTATATATCAATTGGACATATTCTTATACATATGAAATTGAAGATATCACATATCATTAATTATATATTTAAATAACATGGGTTTATACAAATATAACTGTGATGAAATAAATTAAGAACAATTAAACTTGGCTTAGTTGATTTCTTCTAAGTAAGATCTCTTGTTGGTGTATAGTATTAATTTAGTTGAATCATTCTATATCACTAGATTTTTCACTCGCGCTACGCGCGAGTTTGTGTTAATATTTAGTTTATAATAATTTTAAAATTATAATCTATATGATTTATATATGTTTCCTATAAAAATGTATTCAACATATGATTTTTTATTTTCATATTTAAGATCTTTATAAAATTATACCATTTAAAATAAATATTGTTAAGTATCTTTTAGTTTGTATGTAAATGTAAAAGTCACATTTATAATCATATTTCTAACTTTTTTATTAATTTTTATTATAATAAGAAACTTCACTCTTTCATGTGGTTGTTCATTCCATTGTTGCTATTCTATATAAATATTGTTGGAGATTCCAAATAATTTTGGTAATGTTTACATTTTTAGAAATAGCAAATTAAAAAAGTAATTTGTTATAATATAATTAGTTGTTTAAAATATTATGTATTACTTTCAATGGTTTATAGCTCAATTTTTATATAGAACACTTTAATGATTTATAACATCAAATTATATACAGTAAATATAATTTGTGAATATTTTCAATAACATATAACCTAAACTTTAAAAACCACATATTTTAAAATTTATATAGCTAAAAATGCTGGAAATTATTATATTTTCAATATAATTATAATTGTTAATTGTTTTATGATTATTTTTGAAATATATAATATATTAAGTTAAATTCTATATAATGTTTTTATTTTTGTAATCTTACCATTTTTGATATTGATTTATATTTTATTTTTAAATAAACGATATTGGTATTAACATTTATAGAAATAGTAAATTAAAAAAAATTGTCATATTTTGATTAGTCATTTCACATCCTACGTGGATGCTCTCAATGACTTATAGCTTCAACTTTTAATATTCTAAAATTGTTGGAAATTATTGTATTTTCAATATAATTATAATTGTTAATTATTTTATGATTATTTTTGAAATATATAATATATTAAGTTAAATTATATATAATGTTTTTATTTTTGTAATCTTACCATATTTGATATTGATTTACATTTTATTTTGAAATAAACGATTTTGGTAATATTAACATTTTTAGAAATAGTAAATTAAAAAAATAATTGTCATATTTTTATTGGTCGTTTTTAATCCTATGTGGACACCTTCAATGGCTTATAACCTCAACTTTTATATAGTATAGATTTAGAAATATCATTTCTTATACGTATAATTTATTATATGTAAATAACAATAGCAGGCGAGAATGTAGGTAATTTAGGTGGTCTACTTTTCATTTCCAAAATTACCCTTCTTGATATATATTTTTGAAGGCAAAATTGATGGCACAAAAAGTAATATACCATGGAAGAGTAGGAGTAATTTCAAAAAAAACAGTTCCTGAATTAATAGTATTGATGTCTTCAATGATTTTTTTTTTAAATTTATTGTGTAGTCACAAATCTCTTTACTTGATAATGTCTTCACCAATGAGTAGCCACATGATTCCCAATCTTCCAATGCACATGTAGTACAATTATTTTTTTTCACCTTTTGATCTCAATATTTCAGTTTTGATAGCATTCATGAAATCACGCATGAATGTTTTTGTAAACTTAAATGAATCCTCGCTAAAAAAAACGACTGGCTCGATAACAATAGTAACTTTACCAACTCTATCATAAATCGCAGGACCAATAATTTCTTTGTATTTTCCGTACAAGTTCTTTGTTGAACTAAATGAATATTCATCAGAGTGATAATAACACCCAAGCGATATGGTTAAGGAAACAAAATCAAACTTTTATTAAGAAATCAAAGTACCCGCTCTGACACCAATTTATGTAGTGGAAGCTTTAAAGATAAAATTAGATCCGCTAATTCTAAGAATATCCGAAAACTAGAGTTTGAGAATTTATTTGTTAGTGGTTTATAAAAAAAACTGTAAAAAATCATTTTTTTAATCAATATCATAAACTGAATACAAACTAAATCCTAAACGACTATACAAAAGAAAAATATAAAACCCTAAACAATAAAACTAATTATCATATTAGTAAATAATACATTGGATAATAAAATATTTGGAATATATTCCAAATATTCTCTTTGCACCATTCTCTCTAGGTTGGAGAAGATTCTCAAATCTTAATTTTGGTATTCGATTCAAAAATAACTTCAATGAAAACCAAAATTTTTCTTTTTTTTTTCTTAACCTTCCAATGATAAAATTCTTCATGTGCAAACTAATTATGAAACATTTCATAACATTTGACTTTGGCATGAGGAGATACCACGTGTTTCATGAAGAACGACGAACTTCTAACCTTATTCTCCATGATACAACAAGATGTATTCTCAAATGGTTTTTTTGTGCACAAGCCCAAGTCAACAAATGCTTTTCCAAGCCGGTGCATTTTAGGAGACAAAACCAACTATTCTCAAGAGAATATTCACCACTTGGGATGTCCACCTCACCATCGAATTCAATGTTTTCTTTGTTTTGAATCCGATATTCATCATCATATACGTCAAAAACTGGGATTCCAATAATTTCTATGAAATTTCTCAGAGATCTTCATCGGGGAAAAACAACTATTCATATTCAAAAATATGTTGTATGGAAACATAATCAAACTTTGATTAAAAACCAAAGTGCCCGCTCTAATACCTCGAATCTTGGTGTAGAGCGTCTGCTTCAAGGAGGTGGGCTTGTTGAGCAGAAGTTCTTCACGAAAGCGAGATTCATACCATATGGCTTTCCATAATGCTGATATCCGCGCACCATCCCTCACAACGATGTTGGAGAGAACTATATTGAATCTGCCAATGAAGAGGCATAGCGACTCTTGTTCCTTCTCTATGAACATAGAGTAGTGCTGCATGATTGAGATTTGGTTAAAATTGTTGATTGTGTTGGCATCCAGCCGATTGAACCAATTAAGAGAGGCTCCTGTCAAACTTATAATGAAACTTTGGCAGTAACCAAAATCACGTTCTTTGTCATTGAAGCGAGTTCGTCCTATTGCAATGCAAAATGCAGTTATATTAGTTCGGAATCGTTTTTTTCCTTCATGGAGCAAGATCTTGAGTTTAATGTGTGGGATGAGAATGCTAGTGATGTGATCCGTGAACGGTGTTCTCTGTGTCTCCTTAATGACTATATCTACTTCAAGAGCTGAATTCATAGCTCAGTGAATCTTGGATCATACCATTCAAACCTCGGCATTCATATGTTGTAAGTTTCACATGGTATCTCTGTTCTCACCTTCTGTAAATGTCGCTTCTTCATCTTGGATTGATCCATGATTACTATCCAATCCGTTAGGTCTTGTGGAGGTCGTGTTTCTCCTAAGCAATGTGGCATTTTGTGGAGTCATGGGTAATGGAGCAAGTAGATTATTGATTCAAGCTTGCTGCTTCGCTTGGGCATGAGCGACTTGTTCTAGACGTTGTAGGGTTTGTTGCCCTGCAGTATTCTGCAGACCTGCAGGTTGAAGCAAAACAAAGAAAATGTTATGTAAATTTTCGAGTACCTAGGTCAATAAGGCATCCATGTTGACGGGTTGTGCTTTCGAAAGTTTTACTGGTGGTGGTGGAATGACGGGAAGTCCATCGAGACCGAAATTTTGAGCATCAGTTTGCTGAGCGATCAAGTTTCCGTGTTCATCTAGCTGCGGGATAACACCATCTCGATTGACCTTGTTCAATCCGCTTGGGAAATTGTTTAGGTTTAAGTTGCTTCCATTTGATGTAGCCATCGTAGTTTGTGTCTTACGTCGGGTATCTAGAGGGATATTTTTTTTTTGCTGAATCTTCTTTTCCTTCTAGCGCCAAATATTGGATCCTAATATCCACTCATAAATATGGTTCGCGTTTTTGGTGTTTTGTCTGAGGAGTTATTTAAAATGGGAAAGTTTAAACTACAATTAACTATGGAAAGTGTATGTTTTATTGATAATAAGTTCAAGAGCAGCCTATGAATACAAAAGTATCTTAGAACAAATGAGTATGAATGTATTAAGACTATAGTTTAGCTATGGGAAGATTTGATACCCTTCTCTTGGATTGTCCTCCTATTTTTATAGGTCATTAGAGGTGAATAATAATTATGACGTGACCTATGGTGTGGATCAAGCTTTTCTATGGTAGTTTTGAATGCCTTTAACTTCTTTACATTTTGTTTTGAATGGCCAAGCTTGGTGTGTGAGACCTTTCTATTTTAGGGTGTGCATTGACCTTCGTGTGCTCGTTGTTTTTTCTTGGGTCTTGTGACACTTGATCCAGATTTTATTATATTTGAGTTGAGGCCTCAGATCAGGTTTGGAGCGGGATGAAACTCAGTTCCAAAATATTAACATGAATTCATCTAGTATTATGAAGTTTGTAGAACATAATTTAAATTTTAACCGTATATTTAATTATAAAACTTTGTTCATAGAAAATTTAGATTTGTTTTTCTGTAATTTAATTAATTTTTTATTTTAAATAGTTTAACCTTATTAGAAAAGATATAAAATATCAAAAGTGGATTTAAGGTTTAAGATCCGGGTTAGGATCTAGGGTTTAGGTTTAAGGTCTACGGTTTGAATTTAGGTCTAGGTTTGATTTTAAATTTCTTAAAATTGTTGGGTTTTTTCAGCTATTTTGATTTTATAAAAAATATTTAATAATTTTTATTCATTAATTTATGTGGCACATTGTTTATTAGATATAGGTGAATTTAAAGGTTCCCTATGGGGTGAACCTAAGTTTTGTTCATATATGTCTAAAAATATTTTTATCCCCAAATAACACTTAAGGACAAAAAATTATCAAAATGGACTTATTAAATGATTTAATATACATTTATACCCTTTAGGTTAACTAATATAAAATTAGGGTTTAGAGTTATGGGGTATAGTTTTGGAGAATTTTAAAAAAAATCAAAATCAAAAAGCATTAAAATTCTAAAAAAAGATATATTTTGATCTTTTCTTTTTTAATGTTTATTTTTGTGATAAAAAATTTAAAAATGTCTATTTTAGATATTTGCCCTAATGCGTATACATTACTACAATGCACACATTACTTCAAGATTGCATCAAGATTCTTCATTTAGTAAAATATCAAGCGATGGCCCAAATCAGGATTTTTTAATCAGGACCAAGAACATAAATAGATTCATAACGATAGAAAACACACAAAAAGCAAAGAACAAGTCTTATGCTAAAAGTTCTTTCAAGCTTAGATAGAATTACTGCAGAGAACTATTTGATTAATTCATCAAGCTGAAGCGGAGGAAGCCTCTGCTTCAAGGAGTTGCTTCACCTTAGTGATGTACTCACTCATGTCTTCGTTTGTCGATTTCCCTGAAATCCAAAACAATCACAACTCATATTCGGTTAAGTGATGGAGCTTGAGACATGAATCAACAGCTACAATTTTGATACAAGCAAACCAATAGCAACTGAATATGAAAAGGTTTACGACCTTCAACAGCCTTCCAAGCATCCCACTTGGCTTTTTTTTTCATGCTGAACATTCCATGACAACCTTTGAATCAATCGAACAAACACAAAATTGTTATCAATACAACAAAAGTTGAACCAAGAACCAAGCATCCCACTTAGATCATCGTTTAATACAAAACTAATTTCCGTTGCTTATTAAATAAACAAATTTTTGAAATTTGCAGATTTTACACATCGTTTAGACGATGTGAACTACTTTTAACAGAAGTGATGATGGCGTTATTCAATAGGTAAACACATGTTTAACTTATATAAAAGAAGTTCTTTAAAAATATAAGAACTAATTTTTTTGTTTTCCATTAAATATATAAACTTTTAAAATTTGTAGATTTTACACATCAATTTAGACGACAAAAATTATGTTTAACTGGAGATTATATGGTTAAACTGTGAAAAGCATGCTCACTCTGAGACAAAACCTCTCAAATCGATTGAACCATAATTTAAGTTAGTTTCAATTTGAGTTTGGCACCATAATTTGTTCCACCGTTTTACTCTGAACTTTGTGTATTTCTTCTTCTTCACTTGAATTTCCCTTTATATCATTTCAAAGTGAAGTCGATTTTCATGTCGTGAAAAAGAAGAAGAAAATTAGGTAAATTTAAATGAGTTTCTGATTTTGAAATTAGTTTAGTGTTATGTGTATCTGATTTTTATTCTTTTTGATTGCTGTGATAATGATTCAATCAAGGTTAATTTAAACTATAGAAGTGTAATGGAGAAAAAACTAACAATATAATATATCGGAAAGATTTTTAAGGAATTTTTCCTTCAGAGTTTAACCACATGTTTAATTAAACACTAACACTTATGTTAAACATAGTTGACATCGTCTAAATTATGTTAAACATAGTTGATGTCGTCTAAATTGATATGTAAAATCTACAAATTTTAAACTTTTATGTATTTAATAGGAAACAAAAATTTGTTTGTGTATTAAACGAGGATCCAAAATAGTTAGTGTATTTTATTAGGAAATGAAAATTAGTTCATGTATTTTTAAAGAATTTTATTTATACAAGTTAAACACGTGTTAGTTAAAAAATAATGATGTCATCACTTCCGTTAAACGTAGTTGACGCCGTCTAAAATGATGTTTAAAATATGGAAATTTTAAAAGTTTATGTATTTAATAAGTAACGGAAATTAGTTCTGGTATTAAATGGGACCCAAAATAGTTCTTGTATTTTATTAGCACATAGAAATTAGTCCATGTATTTTAAGAAATTTTCCCTTTCTGAAATTAAAGTTATATTAATTGTTTTTTAGGATTGAAAAAAAGTTCTAGATATATTAAGTACACATGTGAACTCACACCGCTTGACTTTAGGGTTGGGCATTTTATCCGCTAAATTTGATTTGATTCATTATTAGTCTCGATACATTTCAAAAAATCTAGATATCCGTAAATTTTCGAAGCAAATGAAATACTAAAACATAAAAATTTGTTAATTACGAAGCAAATCGCAAATACTAAAAAAATTAGAGAAGAATATCCGTTCCGCTCTACTTTTATACAATTATATATAATTAAATACTAAATTTTGAATATATACTTTTATATAATGCTTATTTTTAAAAAATATTTAATTTATTTATTTAGAAATTTTATAAAGTATTAAATTAAGAAAAAATACAATTTTAAACTACAATTAAAAAAATTGTTTTATAAAAATTTAATTAATTTTAAAATTTACGAAACATAGAGTTTCACTAAATTTTTACTTTATAATGTAAGAGATATCTTTTGAAAAATATTATATAGTTTTTTCTAAATTTACGTGTATTCAAGATATTAGAAGGGGTGTCGTAAATATCTGTAAATATTCATATCTATAATTTTTCCAAAAATATGTATTTTAGTGAAGCAAAACAAATAGGAAATTCAGATATCCATAAAGTACGAAACAAATCACAAATACTAAAATTATGTTATTCTATCTACGCCCACCCATATTTGGCTTATATCACAGGAAATATTATTGATATCTTTGTACTTATGACATGTCATAAATTCACACCTTCCAAACCCAACACTTTTTGTTTTCTGTTTTTTTTTTTAATTTTAATTTTTCATTAAAAGATTTCTTTTGGATAACAACACACAATATATATATATATATTATTTTATTATATATATATATCAAAATTATCCTTTTTTAAAATAATTTTAAGATTTTGGATAATTTTTATTAATTTAAATTCAATTTATTTTTGAATAATTTACGTAATTTATTTATGAAGAACATAAACGATATTAACCGTTTTAACTTTTAACGTGGGAAAAAAAATAACTTCGCAAATAATATTATATATTCCTCTAAGTCCATTATCTCTTTTTAATGTCGCTGTTAATTAAACTCGTGGGATTAATATCTTACACATCTATAAACACAAAACGCACGCGCCTCAATCCACATAGGGAAGTAATTTCCACGCGCAAGCGTTGCGCGTATGGTAAAATATGCTTCACGTCATTTTCATGGATTTGTAATCAATGGGCTCTAATTTTGAGTCATTTATGGGCTTTTATCGAGCAATGAATTATATATGTCAGATTCATCTCTCAGTCGAGCCGGTTTACCAACAAACCAAACCGAACATAAAATTAATGCACGCTGAGTCGAACCGGCGTAGCTTTTGTAAGTTCTTCATCCTTCTTCCAAGCGAAGCCTGCAAAAGAAATTTCAGAATGAGAACTCTAGAATTAGCCTTACCGCCACCTGCAGCATCTTTTTTTCCTTCTTTCAATCACCCCATCACAAAAAGCGTCGTAATTGATGTCAAGACCACCTTCGACGCTCAGCTTCTGCTAAGAAGACCCAAACGCCAAAGCCCAGAACCCATCGTCCTCCTTCAACCCCAGATTCCGATAGAAAGACCTCAAACGCCAATTCCTCGCTGCTCGACTTCCGATATCCTCCGAATCATGGACTCTCTGTCTCTCCCTGGAAACGAAGACCTATACTCTTGTCTCGCCAAGGAATCAACCAGCGAATGCGATCAACGTGGAGCATACGAACTAACACTTCATATCATGAAGTCTAGTGTAAGACCCAGGACGAGTTTTCTCAACCGTCTTCTCCTGATGCATGTATCATGCGGGCGTTTAGATATTACACGCCAGGTGTTCGATAGAATGCCTCACAGAGATTTTCATTCCTGGGCTATCGTTATCCTCGGCTGTGTTAAGATGGGTGATTATGAGGAAGCTGCTTTGCTGTTTGTTTCCATGTTGAAACATCAGAATGGTGCTTCAAAGATCACCCCTTGGATCGTGGGTTGTGTTCTAAAAGCCTCTGCTATGATCAGAGATTTGGGGTTAGGGCAACAGGTACATGGCTTGTGTCAGAAGCTAGGGTTTATAGAGGAAGAAGACTCATATCTCTCGGGTTCGTTGATACGTTTCTACGGGGAGTTGGGATGTTTGGATGACGCTAATCATGTGCTGCACCAGCTCTCCAACGCTGACACCGTTGCTTGGACAGCCAAGGTTAGTAATGACTACAAAGAAGGTGAGTTTCGAGAAGTGATCCGCGATTTCGTCCATATGGGTAAGCACGGGATCAAGAAGAATGTCTCGGTGTTCTCTAATGTTTTGAAAGCAAGCACATGGGTCAGTGATGGTGGGAGAAGCGGGGGAGGAGTGCACGCGGATGCTATAAAGCTCGGGTTTGAGTCGGATTGTTTGATTCGATGTCGGTTGATTGAGATGTATGGGAAGTATGGTAAGGTGAAAGATGCAGAGACGGCTTTCATGAGCAGAAAGGATGAGACGAGTGTTAGCTGCTGGAATGCTATGGTCGCCGGTTATATGCAGAATGGGCATTATATTGAAGCCATCAAGCTTCTCTATCAAATGAAAGCAACTGGTATAACAGTAGAGGACACACTCTTGAGTGAAGTCAAGCTCAAGCCCGCCTTTAGATATATAACAAACATAAGATAAAGAAGATGATGTGCTTGATATGTAGATATATATAAGATGAGATGATTTTAGGTCAAAAGACAAATCGATTGCTTGGTTTACAAGTATTGAAAAGAAGAAAAAGTATTGGGTCTAGTCTCTAAAGAACGACCATTCTGACATCAGTTGCATGAGGATTAAATACATGACTCATAGGGGTCATGGGCATGAACTTCAATAGGTCTAGGCATTCCTTCACGTGTAAGAGCGTTTAGGGCATCTCCATCCGTTAAGAACCCTTAAAGGGTTCTTAACTTTCTTTTTTTTTTCTTTGATTTTTTTTTAAAAAAAAAAATTAAAAGCCAACCAATCGTGGGCCGCCACGTGTCAGTGGAACCCACGAAACAGTGTAAGAACCGGTTCTTAAAAAGAGATTTTTGGAACCGGTTCTTAAGAAAAGTAGTGGGACCCGCCACCACTTTTTCTTAAGAACCTCCCTTAAGAGCCTCCAATGGAGGTGCTCTAATAAACCTTCAAAATAACGCAGTGTGTCTCAAATTCCCTACCTTTATGATTTGACATAGTTTAAAGAAAGCTCCCCAAAATGCCCAACCTCCTCTGCACAATATTTGAAGAGTGCGGGTTTTTTCCTTAAGACAGCAAACATCAGTCCTCAATATGTTACTCACCTCTGGGTTGTCTGTATCACCCAGTTTCCTACACTCAGCCTGAATCCACCTAGAATCAAGGTTTTTCTGATTATATTTGATACTAAAAACTTCTACGAAACTCGGGTCGACGAGCTATTTCCCCACGACAACTATCGTATAGTATCAGATCTTCACCAAACTATGACCTAGTGTCAAATCTCCACGAATTAATAATTTTGAATGTATTTCCCTCCGAACCGATACTTAAAAACTTAATTACCCATAGACCATGGTTTTAATTGGTTTATTATTAACCAAACAGTTAAACCGATTGAACCAAACCAAAATTCATTTTAAACAATTTTTAATATAGAATATGATTTATCTTCTTGTTGAAATTTCAAATATAGATATTTTTAACTTAAGGAAAATTTAGATATATATTTTTGTGTGTTTCTGAAATTTAAAAGAAAAAAAGTTACATCAAGATTTCATTTTTATAAGTTTAATAAAATTACAATGAACAAATAAGCTTGTAAATTTTTATTTTTTTAAATGTGAAAGAAAAAAATCAAATTCTGATAAAGAATTTATGTCAAAAAATCTAGTTTTGTTGAATTTTACCAGAATCATTTTTATCAATAAATATTCATAAATTTATAACTTTTCATGTTATTGATAAAAAAATTGATTTTTTGTCAAAATTCAACAAAACATATATTTTAAATTTAAAAAATGCAAATAAGTAAAAAATTTAGGAAACATTTTTTCAAAAATATATATATTTGAAATTTTAACAAGAAAAGAAACAATAGTCTTACATAAAAATAGTTTAAAATGTATTTTAGTTTGGTTTAGCCAGTTTAAACTATTTGATTGATAATAAACCAATTAAAACCATGGTATATGGTAATTAAGTTTTGAAGTATTGGTTCAGGGAGAAATACATTCAAATTTATTAATTCATGGAGAAATAAGTTTATAACTTTCAAATCATGGAGATTTGACACTAGATCATAGTTTGGTGGGTATCTGATGCTATATGATAGTTCTCGTGGGGAAATAACTCGTCGACCCATGAAACTCCAACAAACTAAAAGGCGTTATAAAAAAAGAGTGTTGAGAAATTCAAGAGACACCAAACTATTCAGGTTCCAGATTATCAAATGATTAAATCCAAACACTATGTGTTCTAACACAAGTCTTGTTCAGATATGTACCTGCTCCTTATTGGTACATAGCCATCAACTCCAACCCTGCACACCGTATAATCAAACACTAAACAAAAAGGCCCACTCCTTACAAATTGCGAAGAAGAAGGACATAACACTTGATGATGCGTCCTGAGAAGTAATTTGAATGAATTTCTTGAACGTGTGACAACGCTTGCATCCAATACATCTTCCCTACGCACTTTAATCTACAAAATTCATTCTTCAATCAACACGCACTTAGATCTAATCACCATCAAGGTACGATGCAAGAGCTCACTCACCTCTTCGTTCGAAAGCTGATAATCACCAAGAAAGCAAGAGAAGATCTCCTGCATCTGAGTAGTGACCTCAAACTTTTGCTTTATCCAACCAAGAAATTGCATTATTCAACCAAGAAAGCAAGAGACGATCTCCCGGTGCTAATCTCACTGTCGAAGCCATTGCCACTTCTTCTTCTTCTGTTGTCGGAACGGTAGGATCTGATTTGGTTCGACGATAGGCTGAAACTTTGTAAGTTAGGCCCACATAATATTTTATTGCATGGGCTGAAAATTTACTAAGGTAGGCCCATACATATTTTGGTCAAAGAAATGAGGCTGATGGCATATGCATGAAGACTGAAGAGCATCAAAATTGTTGATCCATATCCACAAATGATAAATGATTTATTCCTCAACCCTTTTTGAAACTATATCTATGTTTTGGATTGAAAAAAGAGTTGGTCTCAGATACTTTTCCGACAAGTTTAGATCAAAACATTGCTTGTTATCAATATATATATATATATATATATATATATACAACTTTTACATCTCTTAAATCTTCTATAAGTTAGTTAAACCTATCAAATCATGTATTAATAACCGGTACATGTTGATTTTTATGTCACAAAAATTAGGTCAAATAAATACATATCAAAAAGTTGATGCATCCTATTATAATTTTTTTGAACTCGATCGCTCAAGATCCAATATTCAATTTTAGTGGAGAAAACTAATGATACACCAGATATGAACCTATTAATAAGGTATACTAAAAATGGTTGAAATACTTAAATAGTAACATTTTTTTTGAATTAGTACTTAAATAGTAACATTATTGTACATGCATATAAACAAAACGTTTGATCAAATCATGTGCCAAAACCTAATTTTCTCTCGACACACTCACCCCCTTTGAATGCGGCGCTGCTTGGATCTCTGGTGACTGGTGCCTGGCAGCTCCGGTAGTGCCACCACCAGTCCTAATTGCTTTATTTTTTTTGTATGTGGCACTTGCACGAAGAAAGCAAGAGGCAATCTCCTGCCTCTGAATAGTGACCTCAGGCTTTGCTTTAACCTCTCTTCGGTTGGTCGGGTATAGTTGAACGAGTATGGGTTATGCTTAAGTCTTGGTTATGTGGAGGGTCTCTGCTTTGGGTCATGACAAGAATGTCTTCTCTGATTATCTTATGAAGATCCAAATGGATTTAATTGTGTTAAGAATGGTTAGTGCTGATGGAAGTATCAGTTTAAGGCTGTGCGAGCTTTGAGACCTCTGCTAAATTGATTCTTAGGATAGGAAGTATCTTCAAGTCATCAATAAAGAGTCTTCAGTTGTTTCTATATGTATTTTGAAGATCGGTGCGCTCTTCCTCAATGGTCGCTATCATCATGACATCCATTTCGGTTCTCTAATATGAGTTTGTAAGCTTAAGTTTTAGTAATCCATCCTTTCGTTTTATTCATACCTTTGTAGTTTCGTTTGACTCCATAAGGATTGTGAACCCTTTTCGGCTTATGGCTCCGGAAGGAATGTGTTTTTTACCGACTTGTGTAAAAACTTTCAAGTTTACAATTTAATCCAACAAATTACCAAAAGATCAAATCATGTGTTTTCTAATTAGTTTTGTTAATATGGGCGGTTTGAAGTTAGTTAAGGATAGTGTAAGAGCATGTGATATCTCTCTTTTCCGTGACCCCAAGAACCCTAAATTCCCAAATTGTGACATCCTCAAACTCTCGACTCTCTTTTGTTTTAATCATGATTCCTCATCGATTCATCATCTCCACACCCTACTCAACCATTAAAACCTTCGGTTCACATAGGAGAAGTGAATCCAAAATCTAGGCGAACCCTAAATCCCCTTTATAAAATTCTCAGTTCCGTCGAATTTCAAGGCTTTCATCACTTATTCTCGTTCCACACTCTTACAAGCTCTTATCCGCATCAATCAGTTCAATTCACCTATTTGTGCCTTCAAAAGTTAGTCTTTGTCATTCGATTTTTAGATATTGGGTATCAATGAATTCAATTTCTTTTGATACAGAGTTGATATAAGTGTTTTTCGTGATATCAGTTTGGGTATAGTCGAATTCGATATACTAATTATTGGGTCGTTTGTATGTTTTTGGAAAAATTAAATTTTGTATTGCTTACTACATTTTACAATTTTTTTTCAGAGAGGTGACTACATCAAACTATGAAAACACATATCCAACAAGACTTTATGAAGAGGAGAAATGTCAATTACAACATCGAAGCATGAATCATAACTGTCACTTGACTAGTTTACACATGGTGGAAGAAGCAGTTGGTTTAGACGCGTGGAAATCCATCAAAACATAATTTGTTGGAGTTATTCTGAGGTTGAAAGAGCTGGATGATACCTGGTCAGCTAAGGCGGTTCACCATTTACTGACAAAACAATTAGCGGTCAGTAATATCCATGAGATATGGTCTGCTATAGAAGGTTAACCGATTAGGTTTTCGCTATATGAGTTTGGTGAAATTGCAAGTTTAAATTGTGAGCCTCTCGACATAAATGATAAGCTGGAGATTGATCATAAGCCATTTTGGAAAGATCTCGGTGTGTCTCCTTCACATGGTCTTATGCTTTCTGAATTGCGCTTGTTGATCACTGAAATTAGGAATTGGTCATTTAAATTCATATGATTTATGTAACCACCACTAAAAACTTAGTGACCAATGTAAAAGGAGATATTTACTCTCTGACCGGTATTAAATTTGATTTTTTTGTTTAATCGCCTATACTAAGGATTCAAATTCATTTCGTATTTTTTGAAAATGGTTCCCACTTTAAAAGGATATATTTACTTTCTATAGAAAATGATAATATTTAAAATTATTAATAAAAGTAATTTTCTATTTAAAATGATATGCTGCAATCGACACTTAAAACATGGGAAAACTTCTGATCGATATTCTCGCACACATAATAGGCAATCAAAATCATCTAATAGATATCTTATATTCGGTTAACATAATAAAGTTTTATAACTATTTTGAAAATCTTTTAATTGTACCTTCTAATGGAAGTTTTATTAATTAGTTTTCGTACAAACTTCTAATGGAAGTTTTACCACAAATAATTGTCCTATATATTAAATAGATATCTCTTCATAAATCATAGCACCCCTTAGATGTCTAGCAGTATACTATTCTTGTTCTATGTTATTGAATTTCTTTGAAATGTTGTCATTCATTTGTTTACTCACTTGTGTTTGTATTATATTCCTATGATGATAATTTTTGTTTTCTTATTGCTCATACAGATGAATCTTAACAACTTCGATGGCCAAGAAAATCACAAAGCAGTGGACAATGAATTATGTAATAATTCAGATCCACTTCTGCCCAAGAAATTTGACAGACATAATTTTTGGATTTGAACGAGAGATGGAAACTATATATATCGCATTTGAAGTTGGATAAGTAATTTTGTGAGGACAAACCAGCTAATTTTGTTGGTAACCCTGATGTCTTCAATTTAACAAGTAAAAGGCATGGATCCAAGGTGATTTTATATATAAGGAGTGATATTAGGCCGACTAATCGACCTCTTTTATGCATTGTATTCTCACAAAAAAACTTCTAAGGCTTTGTGGTTATCTTTGGAGGAGAATCACAAGGCAAATGTCATGAGGCGTCAACATTTTGCAACTGATAAATTCATACACTTCCAAATAGTGGCCTCTAAACCTATTCTTCAACAAATTGAGCAATTTCATTCAATTTTCTATGACTTGAATTCACAGGGTATTTCGCTTGGCAATACTTTTATTGTAAATTGTTTGATCGAGAAGCTTTCTACGAATTTGGTGAATTTCAGGACTTATTTGAGGGGAATTCGAGGTGAGTTAACGTCTTTTGATGATATACGCAACATGATAAAGTATGAAGATCTAAATAAGAACCTCATGGAAAATCAATCTTGTTCCATTCCACATGGGAATTTACAAGCCAACACGAAATCATGTTAAAAAAATCGGGCTCCACTGATAAGAACTCGAAAGGAATTTTTCACAAATGTGAAAAACATTACAATGTTTAATACGATTTAAACTTCTATTATGAAGTTCTAGTTTGTTGCTATTCTTTTCTTTCGTTTAATCTTTTACTATCTAATAATAATTTTCTTCTTTTATTATTTGTAGTTGTTTCATATTTATAATTTGTATTTTTTAAATATTCACTTCCGTTCGCTTTGTTTGGAAATGAGTAGAATATTAAAATCGTCTGATATTAACAAAATAGTAACAATTAAATAACATTAATCAAACAAAAAGTATTCTCACAGACATGAAATGTTTGTTGACCCTTTACATGGTTTTGGATTTCAACAGTAAACCAAGATTTATGTGCATTATTTATAGATTAGACGTCTTGATTATATATGGGTTGAGATTTGTCATATAGAGTATAACTTTCATAAATTGTTCATATTCTTCTAAAGACACTTTATTTTTTGATATACAAATATCAGATTTTTTTTTCTAAACTTAAGTCTTTTGTTAATCTCTGTTCCAGTTTGTTGTTATTACTTTTTACTGCCAATAAATATTTTATTATATTTTAATAGTTCCCTTAGTTTTTCATTATTTATAATGGTTTCATATTTTCAACATTAAAAATACTAATAAATATTAACGGGCATTCGATTTGTTTGGAAATGAGTAAAAAAGTTAAATAGTATGATATTGACAAAACAATAACAAATCAATAACATCAATCATACTAAGAAAATATTCTGACAAACGAAAAATGTTTGTTGACCCTTTAAATGGTTTTGGGTTTCAACAGCAAACAAAGATTTGGTGTATTTTTTTAATATTAGATGGCTTGATTATACATACGGGGTTGAAAGTAATCATATTTTGGGGTATAACTTTCATAAACTCCACGGTTTCATATTCTTCATGAGACACTTTATTTTTATGATATTGAAATATCTTATCTCTTTTCGAAATGTAAGTCTTTTGTTAATCTCTGTTTATAATATTCTATGAATATTAATGTTTGGTATTTCAAAAAACCAGAAACCCTTTCGGGCCAATTGGTCCTAAGAGCTAGACTAACAATTTGAAATGTATAAGAGGTCTAAGCAATGCTTAAATTTGTTGTGACGGACCAACTTAGTGACATATTAGTGGGATTATTTGCAGTTCTTAGTTTCTTCCCTTTAATTCATTTCACATCTCTCAAAAGTGATATCTCACATCAATATGCTTGGTTTTATCATGATGAACATGATCATTGGCTAAACATACAGTGCTCAAGCTGTCGCAATACACAGTAGCATGATCGTGATGCAGACTGAGATCATTAACCAATCCTCTCAGCCATATTACTTCCATTGCAGCTTTTTTCAACACCATATACTCTGCATTAGTTGTAGAAAAAGTCATTGTCGACTATAGAGTAGCCTTCCAGCTAACCATAGACCCACCCAACATAATAAAAATCATAATAGCTTATTACGTGTCGCAAATTCTCACTTCCATAGACAAGACTAACATCAGATGTACCCTTTAGGTAATGAAAAATCCACTTCAAAACGGTCCAATATTCCTTCCTAGTTTGTCCCATAAACTTGTTATCCACAATGATTGTATGTACCAAATCTGATCTTGTGAAAACCATTACATACATAAATATTCCTACAATGCTAGCATAAAGAACCCGAGACATATACTATCTCCCCTCTTCATACTGAATCACATACATGATGAGATGAAGATTCACATCACACAGAGTATTGAAAGGTTTACTTGAAGACATCCCGAACCTTGTCAACACCTTATTAATGTAGACCTTTTGTTACAAGAACAACTTCGTCTTCTCCATATCTTTAAAGATCTCCATTCCTAGAATCTTCCTTGTTGCACCCAAATCCTTCATCTGAAATCAAAACTTAGAAGATCCTTAAGCTTATGGATGTCACACATCTTATTTCTATCTATCAACATGTCATCCACGTAGAGCAAAAAATAAATGAATGCCCCATATTTCAACATTCTCACGTAGGCACAACAAACATAAGAAATTTTGATGTAGCCCAACTTTATCATATAGCTGTCAGATCTCTTATACCGCTGTCCGGGAGACTGCTTAAGTCCATAAAATTGACTTCTTGAGCTTGCTGACATGATCTTCTTTCCTGGGAACTCGGAAACCATCTATCTGAGTCATGTATATCTCTTCTTCTAGCCATCAATGGAAAAAAAGTATTCACATTAAGTTGCTCAAGCTCCAACTCCTGACAAGCTACCAGTGCTAGCAACACTCTGATGGAAGCATGTCTGACCACTGATGAGAATATCTCATTATAACCTGCCCCCTCTTTGACTGAAAAATAACCTGAGCTTTATACTTAACTCTTTCTGTCGGTGATGCTCCATCCTTTATTTTGAAGGCACACTTTCAAGTAACAATGTTTCTCCCTAGTGATAATGTGACAGATCCATATATGATTCTTCTCACAAGACTTCATTTCGTCTCCCATTACAATATGTCATTTCTTAGAATCAGGAAAATATATGCAACCTGAAGTGTATAACCCACCATATGATCAAAACATGTCACTGGTGGTCTGACATCAACCCTTGTTGGTTGATCCTTTGCGATACTACGCCTTGTAGCATCACGCGTCTGAGTCTCCGTAGACTCCAACTAAGCATCTTCTACACGCTTCTCTTGATTATATGTGTGTTCCTGCACGTCGATCACTTCATGATCATCTTGTAGCTCTATTTGTTTATCAGTGCTACACTTTCTGCTTTAGATTATAACCATGTCAGACTTCTAACCATTGAATTTTCATGAAAGACAATGTTCCTTCTTAGACCCATTCGGTTTTCTGATGGAGAAAAGACCCTTGATCCCTTGACTCCATCACCGTAGCACATAATACCCCTTTCTTTTCTCTCAGCTCTAGTTTACCTTTACTCACATGATAGTAAACGGTACAACCAAACACTCTTAGGATTGATTAATTTGCAGCTTTACCTAACCATAACTCAGATTGTATCTTGCACTCGCTATATGTGTGGGTACTAGGATTTATCAAGTAGCAAGTTGTGTTCATTGCTTCAGCAAAAAAAAACGGTTCTCCAGACCAGCATTCGAGAGAAATGCACCTCGTTCTTTCTAGCAATCTTTGATTCAGCCATTTTGCTACACCATTCTATTGTGTTGTTTCCTTGGCTGTAAGATACCTGAAAATCCATGCATCCTTACCTAACTAATTGAACTATGACAAGCATAATTCCTTACAGATATCAGTACAAAGCATCTTTATCTTTTCCCCAGCTTGATTCTCCACAAAATTTTCCACTCTTTGAAGCTACATAATACTACACTTGATGCTTCACACTTTATGTAACCCAGTTGATATAATAACTTGATGCATCATCCATCGTCAAGGTGCAACATCCAGATTCAAGGCACATCAACATCTACTCTTTTCTAATTGGCTTAGAATTTTATATATTGTCTGATACTCGCTTCGTATTTGAGTGATTGATGTTTTAGATTTTACTTTGAATTTAAAAGATCAATGTTTACTGTATAATCAATGTAGTTTTGAAAATTAAAAAACAAATTTAAATAAAAGTATGAGTGGCAAAACTTAAACCAGATAGTAATCGATGAAAAAGAATTTATCTTTTCTTAATATGTGCTAAAAAACTTAAAATATCAATCATTCATATAGAGAAAGTAATGTTTTTTTTTACTTCAAACACACATCACTAATGATAATTAACCAGTTTAGCTGCTTCAACAAAAATTACTAATGACAACAACCCACAAAAGTATTGTTATAAGTTTTCTACAAGATTTTATTTTCATTTTAATTAATATTATAAATTTATTAATCACTAAAAATTCTTTAATTTTAAAAGAATGAATTAAATATTAACATTTTTTGCCATATGTTGTTTTATCTATTCAATTTTGGAGAAGTTAAAAATCGACATAAATGACATAAAAACACATTCTAAGTCTCGGCCACAAGCTGCTGAACGGATAGTCTCTAGATACAACATATGAATAAGCCAAAAACATGATAAAGAATCTCCAAACTGAAAACAATCTACCAATGAATTGAACTAAATATTGAATTAACAATTGCTCGGTTTAACATTCCCCTCAATACCAAACCAAGGTCCATTTGGATTTAAAGTCTATATTTCTAAAAGACGAAACCAGACAAAGAGAGCAACAACTCAGCGGGGAGACTATTCTCGAAAGATAGCATGCTTGTACTGGTTAACAAGTCCGGATGATGCAGATTGAACGACATTAAATGCCTTGGGACAAGGAAAGATCCATCTGGATCGTAGAGAATATTATGTGACCTCACCTAAAAACGACTAAATATATGACCTCATCAATAAAGACGACGAGTTGTCTTTAGTCTCATTAAGAGAGCTCTTAGATTACAAAAGGAGGATTCAGTCGACAGAGCAAAGGACATGTTTTTATCCCATGAGATTTTGGAGAGAGATTTTAGAGAGATACATTTAGCAACCTCAATACTTATCAAATAGTGAGCTCGATTTGAGATTCAAACTCGCCTCACATTTGTAACTTCTTTTCAATCTTGATTTACTTCTAATATAAAATGAGATTCTAACATGCTTAATCCTTAATATTCTTTTTAAACGCTATCATGAACGGTGGATTGCAAGAAGGAGCTGGTCAAAGGTTTGGCCCGCCGCTTATTTATCACGTAGTTCCACTTCTTCGCGTCATTACGGTTACCTGTTCACTAGTAATCTGGTCGAAAAAGATCCAACGTCGGTAACAATCACGTATATATAGCGATTGCAGATGGTGCAACAGTTTCGTATACATATCCAATGGAAGGTCAGATGCTCCATCCGAGGGAAGATAAGCCATCTTCGAGACCATTCCAGAGAAAACAGCTATTCCATGTATTCCCAACCGAAAGGGCATTCTCTTGAAGAAAGACCGTAGAGTGAAGGCGATATATGATATAGCCAGGCTAGGAAGGCCCATGGAGGAAACATGAGAAGGAGGTCTATATCTGCTTAGTCTCTTTTAGCAGCTTCAGTAGGATTCTGGTATTTTCTTTCTTTCCTGCGAGTGTTGAAGTAGGGAGCTGTCTGTGGGGACAAATGAGGAATCTCTCTACGCAGTGATGTACTTCGAAGATGACAAACCCTATGGGACCAACTCATCAAAACGAAGGAACGTCAGAAATGGCAAAATTTGAACCCCAGCACCGCGTACTCCAACGCCTGCACAAGAGAGCTCAGCGACACCCATAGTTATTAACAACCAGATCCAACACGCCGGCGAGCATTGAGAAAACCTGGGGGTCAGAAAACGCAACCCCCTCAACATAGACCAGCCAACAAACAGATGCAAGTTACTCCTGAAAAAATTACTCGAATGAGCAGACACCCTAGCTCGCACAACAGACACCTGATTCGAAGCCATAACGCCGCCAAGACAACCGATAAGTAAACCGGACGCCGCCAAGACAACCGATAAGTAAACCGGACGTCTTGCCGACCCAAGGATCATGAGGCCTATTCCTAAAAATGCAACACTACCTTTTCAGTGATACATCATCCCCAAGGACACACACATGCACCTCATTTCGCCACTCAAAAATGAACAATCACAACAAACAAGACTATACGAGCACAACGCCACATCACTCAAGAGATTGTAGCTGACCTCGAATTGAAGAAGAGATCGAGGGGATGGGAAAATGTCTACAAGACATGAGCCCGAGAGTATACCAAGTGATAAGCTCAGCCCCTGAGATCGACCGAGTGTTAAAAGAAACACGTATTATACCATTCACAAGAAAAATCATCTGAAACTCGGTCAATAACCCTAGAAAGGTCAAAATACTAATGTCCAACAAACAACCGACCTAAGTCATCTCCGCACCGTATTCAGCATCACCATGCAATGAGCCCAATTAAATCACGTGGTACGCGATGCTGGTTACTACCAACTGTTCATCGAGCATTTGAAAGAAACAGCTCTCCATTGGTTCTCACAAATCAAAGAAAACTAGATAGACAACTACCACCAAGTCTCAACGACCTTCTTGAAACACTACTCTATGTTCATCCAAAACGGAGACATGACTGCAGACCTCTGGGTGATGTCCCAAGGTCAATGAGAACCACTTCTGGACTTCATGGGCATATTCAAGGAAATTGCATCCCGAATGACCATCCCAGACGATGTGCAACGACGTGCACTATGGTATGAATCCAGTTTCGCGCGAGTTTGTTCCTTAACACGCCCCAAACACTTGAAGACGCTCAGCACAGATCGACCCTATTCATAAAAGTAGAGGAAGAGAATGTGACCAGGCCACCAAACGAAAGAAAAGGTTTAAGATATATCAAAAATATATAGTAAATTCAGCCAATGTATTTCAAAAATGTCTTTAGTTTTAGTGGTGTAAATTATCTCTCTTAAATCTAATCAGCTTGAGTTCAAAGCTCCACTATATCATAACCAGCCTTTTTTCTATGTTAGCTTGTGGTCTTTCAAATGTCAGGGACGCTACTGGCAGCGACTAACAAAAAAAGGACACACGGTCCAGAGCGGAATAAATCACCTCCGTGGCCGCCTCGCTATGGCCACCACGCCTGAACAAAAATGATGACGAATGTGCAAAGCAAAATAGAACTACAGATTACCCCATGATGCTCTCCCACCACTGGGATGCCCAATTAACATGGTAATAGGCGTACTATTAAGTTGCAACGACTTGATAAGACTAAAATGTAAAAACAATGAATTGTAATCGCAATAACAAATCGAATTAAAATTAACAAATAAAATGCCCATTCCTACCGCCGTATATGTCTTTATATGGGTTTTAAGTTTTAACCTGGTTCCTCTATTTGGAATTTATATAGTGCATTATGAGATGACTCTACGATAAAAACAACATATGTTACATCGAAGTGATAAAGTTTTACTTATAAACCACCCTAGTTGAAAACCGAGCATGATTTTTCTTATTTACGTTAATTAGTATATGTGTGTGTATCGCACTTCCATAATGATATGATATGCTTAGATACATAGTCAACTTCACAATGATATCAAAAAAATATCAAAATATTTTCATCCACTCACAAAAGAATATGTTTGGTAATTAACTCACTAGTAATCATTGAGCACGTATGTTATGTTTATAGTAATAGTTTTTACTATATTAGTCTTACCCGCCTTTTCCTTATTCCATTTTACTCTATTCTATTATGCACCATGAATAATGAATATTATGCGACCGAAGGTTGCTTTTTTCTTCTTTATAAATAGGTTTGTCTGGAATCGAACTTATTAATTAAATTATTACTCTTAAGTTTTGCAGTTTCTTTGCTCAGTAATCATGTATATTTCGGATTCTAATGGCTTTGGCTGGTTGAACAAAATATAGTTTAATTCCAGCAAAATTTAATTTTATTATTTTTTCACCAATTTAAAAAATGGAAGGTACTATTTTATTGATTATATTATTTTTTGCTGGAAACCGAAGAAGGATTTTACAGGAAGTAAAAATTCTATAAAACAAAACTCAAGGAAAAGAAAAAAATGAAAAATGTACTCATCTAACTTTTTTCCTTCTCATTCCATTTGGTACTCAATTTCACCAGTAGAGTCCATATTTCGAAATCGATGAATCATTTAACATTAATAAAGGGAAAAAATCTTTGGCACCGAAGGAGTGAAAATAGAATACTTAAAAGTTCCAAAAATCGAATAAGATCATAGCAAAGGAACAAAAAGCTTTATTTAGTGATCTGAATAAAGGATGATTACCGCATCTGTGAAATATTTTTTAAATTGTGCGTCAACAAATATAATACAAAAAAGAAAATAAGAATATACTTGCATTAAAAATATATTAAGGATGAGCCTAATATACAGTATAATAATTTTTATTAGTATTGTATTACTCAAGTTCATATTTGTATATTTCGCTTGGATTAATCTTCTGATGACATGCCACTATTAGTTCCGTTTAGAAACACCTACCCAATATGAAAAAGACATATAAAACCTGATACAAGAAAAACAGTCATACCGTAAAATCTCCAGAAATATCATCATGCACTAAGCACGGATGGAGTCTAAGTCTACTATACTTTCCAGATCCACATTGGCTAAAAAATAAAATCATGCTTACATTTTGAACCATGTTGGATTGGTTGTCTTTAAAGAGCTATTATTGCAAGGAAAACAAGGTTCGATGAGATAAGGCTGATGCTTGTCGGGAAGAACATTCAAATATTATACGACAAAATTGCAAGGAAAACAAGGTTCGATGAGATAAGGCTGATGCTTGTCGGGAAGAACATTCAAATATTATACGACAACTTTATTTTATTTTTATTTTCTAGCCTGCATTGAACCACGTGTTTATGGTCGGATAGTTAAGATGTTTCGTGGATCTCTAGAAATCCGAATTCGAATCCGCACTGCACCAAATTTTTATACATGTGTGGCCACCAAAACTTTTACATTCTCTCTCTAGAATAGTTTACCATTTTTTCTCTCTCATTGATACATTATAACATAATTTAATCTATTACATTGAATAATCTTAAAAGTGATATGATTATAACTTGAGAATAACATATATGTCTTCACATGTTATCGAGTGTTTTCACCATTTTTTTATTCTTTTTAAGTTATAAACATATCGCTTCAAGATTTTTCTTAATCTCTGATCACATATTATTTGGGTGGTATAGGGACATATCTAGCGTAGCGATGTATAATGATTTTTATATTAGTAGCATGTCTTCATTTGGATATAGACTTGTTGGTCTTATATTAGCAGCATGTTTCATTTATATTATTGCAATTATTTTTTTATTAATTTGGGGATTATAATACAAAACTGAAAGTTATTAGAGAAATTTGAAGATTTATACTTGGAGTAATGCACTTTCCAGTTTTTATTTCAAAGATAAACCACCCCCAAAATAAAGGTTCGACATGCTTTTAATTAGGGTTATATTTTCTTATTTTCTTTCTCTTTATTATATTATGAACAGTGTTTTGTGGCATGGGTAATTCTTTATCTATGACTGTAGTAAACATACCATTATATATGTACATATTAAGGGATTTCAAATTTTCAGCTAATTAAATTATTGGTTAGGAGGGGTGCATAAAATCAAATGAGAAGAGACAAACGTTATTCTGAAAGATCTTATGTTTGTGACTTCTTCTCATCTTGTCTTTCGTATGCATACTTATACAAACATCATATCATGCACTTATTCATATACAAATAACACAAACGAAGGTTCGAGCACAATTTTCTTTCTTTTTTTTTTTGTTCAAGTTTGATTAATAGACAATAGCCCTTAGAAACTAAACGTATGTCCGTCTCTCCAAGATATGGGACTAAGTAATCGATCACCCCCTGTGGAAGAGATATAACCATCCCGTATTCAAGACAACTCGAATTAGCATAGAGGGTAAATACTTCCCAGTACAGTTACGTCTACATACTACTAGTCTAAGCTACAAAAAGCACATTCCCCACAATCATATCAATCGGAAAGTCGTCGGAAATGGTTCTTATGATAGGTTTCTGACAAAACATGTTCATCGGGTCTATTTTATTGAAAGATCTGTCAAAATTTTTGAGAGGTTTCAACAAATTCCTGATGACATTTTAGCGATAAATTTCCTACGAAAAAATTTGTCGAAAAGACCTCGTTGGAAATTTTTCGAAAAAAATATCCCGATGACCAGTTGTTGTTGGTTATTTAAAGATGAACCTCCGATAGTGGAAATGTTCTAAAACCCGATTTTGACACTGAATCAGACTACTTCCTAAATCACCAGTAGTCTGGTTGATCATAGGCGAAATGTGGATAGATATCTGGATTAATTTTGCTATATAAATATATATCAACTATTAATTTTTTAAAAAGACAATGTAAAATTCTTTAATTTCATTTTCATTTAACAAGGAAAGAATAATTAAAACTATTGAAATCTTTTTTGTAAAAGTTAGGAGTTGGAACATATAATAATAAAAGATAACAAGATAAATATTAATAAGTATTTAATTATCTACTTAGAATAATAAAATTACATTTGACGAAAAAGACTAATAAAATTAATTTATGAATCCAAAGTAAATCAAAAGAAAATACAAAAAATTGTAATATACTAGCGATACGAAAAGTTAAATCAAATCACATCAATTACTTTTAGGTTCTCTTCATCCTCATTCAATTCATTTTCTGGATAGCATAGTGAAATCTTTTTTTTAAATCTTGAGACAATTCAAATAATTTAGTTTCTATTTTACAATTAAAAGAAAAATAAAAAAATCAATTTAAATTTTAAAAGGTACATCACTATTTTCTGGGTTATTTCTCCACCATATTTTAAAATTTAAGAAAAACATTCTATAACACATTTTTTCTAAAACAATAAGAAAACTAAAAAAGTCACATATAGTTTTAAACAGTAGTCAAGTCATGTATTTACTTGGTTTTAATGGATTATTAGAAAATGGAATTTTTTTAAAACTCAAATCAGGTTACATATCAAGTCACTAGGTTTGCCAGTTCAACCATAGATCCATATCGGATGTAAACATTGGTCGTGGGTAATATTCCAAGTGGAAATGGTCGTCAAAAATATTACTGACGATCTAAAGTTCGTTGGGAACATCCCTACGAATTCTTGGAATAAATATGAAGGTTTAATGAGTTCTTGTTGAATTTTTGATGGATATTATAAAAGTTCATTGTATTTAATTCATTATTAATTCAAAAATTATGTAAATGTTTGGACAAAAAACATAAAACTAAAAGAAAATTCTTCTTTATGCATCGGTTCAATTTTTTTCCACAAGTTTACATATGTTTTCCTTGTTCTGAAAAGTGATTGCTGAAATAAGTAAATATTTTGTTGGTAGTTTCTCGACAGACCGTGTCTTCCGTCAAGAAGTTATGAACTTAACATATAACATATATTTTCGTAACGAGTTTGTCAAAAATTCGTGACGGATTATCAAAAAGTTCTAACAGAAACATTTTCATCAATTTACATTGGAATTTCATCGGAAATGATCCTCATTTTTCCAGTACTACCCCATGTTTGGATATCAAATGATCATATTTTACAAAAAATTAAGATGCACAACCATTTGAACCAATATAAAATGGATGTAGTTGGCACCCTCTTTTGGGATTTCTATTAATAAAAAAACATGGTCATTCCTTAAAATGCCTGTTTTTAACTTTTATCCCATCTCGCATACTCTTTATGCCTTTTACACACATTTTTACCCTGATTTTACCTAATTTCTAGGGTTTGTTCATCTAAACAGTGTTTCCATCAAAGCTTGTCTACAGATCTTATCGTGTTTTGGTCTATCCATTATCCATTAAGACAAGTAATTAGCTGGTTAAGTGAGCCGCATGTTCATTTTGGTTGAATCACTGTTCTCGTTACTCTTTGATGGAGCCTCTTTGGATAACAAGCTGCTTCAGATGTCTCTAGAGGAAGACAAAGAGACGTTCGTCTTGCCGGATCGACCAAAGTTTTACTCGACAGAAAGAAACTCACTCACCGTAGTTGGTCATCTTCTGAACCCTCAATGTCAGAAGATGTCAAATCTAATCCTTGACATGCCAAGGAAAAGGCAGCTGTATGATAGGGTTAAAGGTATATCCCTTTCCAAAGATCGATTTCAGTTCATTTTCTAGCATGAACACGATCTCTTGGATGTCATAAACCGTGGTGTTCATACCTTCAATATGTGGTTAATTGTGGTAGAACGATGGGTTCAAAAACCTTCAATGTATTAGTGTCTCCTGGTGTGCATTTAAATGAGAAATATTCTGGTGAACCACTACACTACTGAATCAATTATGGCCCTAGGTAAGTTTGCAGGGCAAGTAGTTGAAGTGGCTGTCAATCGTAAAAGGTTCAAACGAAGGATTATGTTAGAGTGAAAGTGAAGTCTGACATCTTTAAGCCTCTAAGATGGTCCAAAAAGTCGAGTGGTGAAGTAGTGAATATCCTTTACGGTTACGAGATGATCCAAACGAGGTGCTACCCATGTCAAAGGCATACTCATGAGAACTCTCAGTTCTGTTTGGGTAAGATAAGCAAGGGTTATTATCTTCGGTTTCAAGAGGAACATAAGTTTACAATTCCGAATGCTTCAGATCCTTTGTGTGAGGTTGATAATGATAATCAAATTAGAATTACCCCACTGAAAGGGGCATCGAAGGTAGCTAAAGAAGTTTTGGAAGGGAAGTGCCACTACCTATTGGCAATTGATTGACCAGAAAACCTAAATATGGAGGAAATAATTAGGAAATTTCTATCTGATTTGGGGAATAATCCCCTTGATTAGAAAACTATACATAGATAGCTAACATGTTGGATAAAGAGAAATCTGCAGTATTCGACTTCATTTCTCAACATAAGTTAATGTCTGGATCTATATTTGCTTGCAAAGAATGCTACAATATAGTCAAGCAAAGAAGTTACATTCCAGGAAGATCTCATGGCTGCTTCTAGTTTATTCAATTGGGCCTTTTACAATATGGTTCAATGGGTTTTAACATTGGTATTTATGAGAATATTTCTTCCGGACCACCTTTTAGAAAACCAAGACTAGGAAGCGACCTAGAACTTTCAAAAGAAAAGCAAATGAGAATGCAGTGACAAAAGATTAGGCTACACCAGAGAAGAAGATAAGTGAAGGTGTTATCTCTGATCCGAAAAGTAAAGCGCATGAGGATGTCGAGTCATCTCAAAGCTATGCAAAGTTTAAGAAACCACTGGTGGTCCCAAACAGGGGACTTCCAATATTTAATGGTGCTTTTGAGCTGGGATTTCCAGGGTTTGGGCCGTGCACAAGACCTGGTGATTCCGAGGTTACTAGAATTGAGTCAAGAACACTTCCAATTTTTATTTTTGTTTTTTGATGGAAACTAAAAAAAAAATAGGAACATTATGGTCGATCTTCATATTGGGCTTGGCTACGACATGATCATGACTGTTAATCCTATTGGGTACATAGGCGGTTTAGCTTTGCTATGGAAGAATTCTGTTAATATTTCATTCAAGTATGTGGACAACAATCTTTGATATTGGTGTACAATTTGGCAAAGACTCGTTTTTGTTTCTTGAGTTTATGGGGAACCTGTGAGGAAAAATAAACCAAGACGCTGGGAAAGGATGTCACGAGTTCGAGCACATAGGAAAGATCCTTGGTGTATAATGAGAGATTTCAATGATATCAGAAACAATGGTGAGAAAGTAGAGAAGAAGTGAAGGATCTTTTATCCAATTTAATGATATGTTTGAAATTAGTGAAATGAGCGAACTACAATCCTCAAGTAATGGATTCACTTGGGGGGGGGGAGGAGGGTTATAAGATCGATGTGGATTCAATCCAAATGTGCTTTTGGTAACAAGAAATGTTTTAACATGTTCCCATTATCAAATTAGATTTTCTTAGACAAGAGGGGTTCAAATCACAGACTTGTTCTACAGAGCTTATTTCTGTAACATCTCATTTGTAGTATATGTTTAAAGGCGTAAAATAATTGATTGCTAACTATCGAGAAGTGATTCACCATATCATGCGAGTGAGACCAAAGCACGTGGAAAGATCATGTGGTGATTACATGGTAAGTAAATATATCTTTAGAGCCTCAGAAAATTAAACGCACCGCCCATCACACGGAATGTGGCCAATGTGCCGAGTAAGAAAGTGGGAGGCCCATTAGCCGTGAGGGGTCGAGGCATTATAATTTCATCCTCAGATGCTTCCAGCAAATGTTTCAGGTTTGATGGTAGGTTTGTAGGTAACCCTAGAGTTAAGGAAGAAGTGATGAATTCCTGGTTAACCAGTCATTCTTATTTTAGAGTATTTGTTTTAGATAATTGAAAAGATGTATGAGAGTGTTAAGTAGATGGAAAAGATTGAATTCCATAGACCATGATCATGGAGATAACTTTGTAGAGTGTGTTTAGACATGATATTGGCTGAAACTTAGTGATTAGAGAAGACCCTACAAACTTTGGCACTAATGCAAGAGTGGTCGCATTTGTGCTAGACGGGAGAAACGACGATGTGAAGAACTATCAAAGTGAAAAAGATACTTCTGAACCAAAAAATTTCCCAAACATCCTTTATAGAATCCAGAAGTTAAGCCATCGGGTCCCGGGGCTTTATTTGGATTAAGCTGAAATAGGACCGTTTTAATATCCAAACATTCCTACACTTTTCCACCATGGCACACTGCTGAGGGGAGCAAGAAAACCCAAGTAATTCATTAACCAATCAGTAGACGAAGGAAGTAATGGTCTTTTGAAGTTGATCAATCTTTGAAGTCATTTGGAATGCACACAATCGTCGATCTTGACAGAGGGTTATTATGAATCTCCAACCGCTTTCCTTTTTCCCCACATATGGTTGAGAACGTTTTGAATATGCTTAAAAGGTGGTGGTCATCAATTAAAATAGCATACACCGAAGTTTTTATGAATAAGAGCACTTTCCTGAAAAGCACCGTATAGAATGAGAGCATGAGGTCTTTGAGACTCTGAAATAGTAACATGAGCCATTCTAGACAGAAATCTATCTACGTAACTCTGGTTTTTTCCGCTATGGTTGGAGTCGATGGGTTAACGTTCAAATTACCAGCAGGAGCACAAGATCCTTGCAAAATTAAAATCTTTAGAGGTTGAGTAAGACTGGAAGTAAAATTTTGTGCACAAAAAACAAAAACTCACAGTCGAGAAAATTCTTTTTCTGTTTGGCACACTTATCGATGAAAAATAGCTGATTCAAGCTCTCACCGCCTGTTGTCAAGATCCTTGCAAAAGTTTTTCTCGACTATTGGAATGTTAACACAAATTTTGGTATGTTTTATTATTACATCTGATGTTGAGTTTTTGACTTAACGAAATCTGAATAAAATTTTACAGTATGAAAAATCGACATCATACAAAATAGTATTTGATACAGTCTTCTAACATTATTTAATAAAACAGAAACATAAGATTTCACCCTCCAAAAATGAATAGAAACATAAGAACATTGACTTTTCTATATAGCATTGTTAACTAGTTTAGGTAGACTCGTAATAGTCGTAACTACTCTTAAAATGCATTATGATTCAATTATTTACGGTTGGGAAAAGATGATGTGAAATGAAGAAGATAATATAAATAAAGTGAGTTACAAAAAGATAGAGGAGGAATGATTGATTGGTGAGAGTGTCATATAATTTCTGATCTCATTTTGAGTGCTTTCTTAGCATACGTCGAAGACTGCATCCCACCGTTACTCCCACTTTCCAAGCGTGTGTTTTTGTTTTCTCTTTCCATCTCATTTCATATTGTATCCCTATATATTTATTAATATAACCCCTAATTTGTGTTCTAATATAAAAAACTCCTAACTTCATTCATCACAGTAGTACGATTACTGATGAATCTCAAAATTCACTTAATAATTAAAGTTAGGATTTGTATTAACGTATGAGTAACTAACTTATGCAAAGAATATTTACTGATGATTTTTTTGAGAAAATATCAGTATATTATTAATTTTATGAGCTGATACAATTAAGATGACCCATGGAGTATAAGAGAGTAAACAAGTACACAAGTAATTAGAGTCTGTGTTTGATATGAAAAGCTTGCCCCCTTCTCCTTCTCTTTGGATGTCCTTTTATAGGTGATGTGGTGGATCACAATCATGACGTGATCTCTGACGGGTATAACATGCTTTTAAGATCGTATTTACTGCCATGATCTCTTTTACATTTTGGTTTGACCATGTCATCTCTGGGCAGACTATCATCTCAGTTTGAGATGGGCCTTCACTCTTCGTAGACCTTTTTTTCTTGTCAGTTCTTTGTGATACTAGACCGATTCTTGGACCGGTTTGGAGTCGGGTAAAATCCCCCTTCAACATTAGCTCCCCTCAAGGTCCAACGTGTCTTGTCGTCAGGTGGGCCAAGAGCTGATTTCGATTCAGGTGGTGTATTTGAGACCAACGGTTTATGGTTTCAAACCCCGGTTTAAAATTCCAGTTTATTGAATTAATTATGAGATTTATTTGATGTAAATTAAAAAGATTTGATTTTGCCTCATTAAAAAGCAATTGCCTTTAGCGTGACAAATATCTTCTTTTGAGGTTTTCGAGTCTCAGAATATAACCTCCTTTTCTTCCTCCTTGGTTTCTCACTCTTTCCATCATAAGAAAGTGGAAGGTTTCTCTCTCTTTCTCTCTTTCTTTCTCTGTATTTTGTTCCTTCTATCTGTGCAGAATTGTATTTTGTTTTGAATAATTATTCGGATTTCCCTTTCTCTAATTCTGTTTCTCAAGTGTTTGATATTGTGTTGAATTATCGGGGTTGTTGTTTTTGTCGAGCTTCGTAATTCTGAGATGTTGATATTCTAGGGTTTTGTAATGCGGAATAGGTTTTTGCAGATGATTGTGCTCAGTTATTTTATTTTGTTGCTCATCATCTATTTTTTCTTTTAGTGTATCCATTGAAGTTTTCACATTCTACATTGTCTTTTGGTGAGATTTATCTTTTTTTCTTGTGTTTCCTTTTGCATCTATGATATTCTTATATGTTTTTGGGTTTGCTTGTGTTAGCTTTCCTCCGTCGATCTTCTTATTTCATCATGGTGCGTCCAAATTTCGTTATCCCCAACCTTTTAGGCGAGTACACTGTCTCTTTCGTGTTTCTCGTTGATGTTGTGCGTCCTCCTAGAACCAAATAATAGATCTAAAAATCAACTCGGAAATAGGGTTAGGATTTGTACCAACATAACGAAGAAGTAACTTATGAAAAGAATATTTGCTGATGATCTTTATGAGGAAATGCATATATTATTAATCTTATAAGCTGATACAATTTGTTAGGAAATACGGGTCAAATTTCCTTGCGGAAAATCAGAATTTTCGGGAGCGGGAAGAGACACACAAAATTGTTAACGGAGTTCGGCCAATCGTGCCTACGTCTCCGGGACCTGCTACCGATCCTTTTATTATCACCAGGAAATTTTACAAGGCTCTCAACACACCCCGATCCCAAATACACTCAAGAAATTACTCTTAATTTCTTAAAGAAATTTTTTTTTTTTCTCTCTCACAAACTTCTTTCTTCTTCTCTTGCTCTCTCTTTTGTTTTGGGATGCTCTTGCCTCTGCACCATACGCCTCTATTTATAGGAGAAATTGAAGGTTGGTGAAGCTCACGATTGTTGACAAATCACCACCTACCAAACCGTCTTCTTTGATTACGGCCACCGTCCACCGTCATCACCGGCCACCAAAAAAAACGTGTTCTTTTACTAACAATCTCCCACTTGAAGACTGATTTCAATCTGTCTTCACACCTTGATCAATGTAGCTGGTCTTCCCAGCTTGTTACTCCGACAAGCCAACTGAGGTTGCACATAACCTCAGCTTATCGCGCGGCACGACCTTCGTTAACATGTCTGCTGGATTCTTACTTCCTGGGATCTTCTCAAGCACCAACATTTCATCTTCCAATGCTTGTCTGATGAAATGATATCGACGATGTATGTGCTTCGTCCGAGCATGGTAAACTGGATTCTTTGCCAAGTCGATGGCGCTTTTACTATCGCAGTACAATACACTTTTCCCTTGGTCATGGCCTAACTCCTCTAGAAAAGATTGTAGCCATATCATCTCTTTTGTTGCCTCCGTCACCGCAACATACTCAGCTTCACAGCTTGATAGAGATACAATTTTCTGCAACTTTGAAACCCAACAAATTGCAGTACCGCCAAAAGTGTAGACATATCCAGTTGTGCTCTTCGTGCTGTCAATGTCACCTCCATTGTCAGCATCAACATATCCCTGCAATCCCGTCTCAGACTTCGTGAAACATAGTGAAAGGCTTGGATTTCCTTTCATGTATCTGAAAATCCACTTGACGGCTTCCCTATGTTCCTTTCCTGGATTGCTCATAAATCTGCTGACGACTCCCACTGCATGTGCAATGTCTGGCCTTGTACATATCATCGCGTACATTAGGCTGCCTATAGCAGAAGCATATGGAACCTTATCCATATATTCCATCTCGTCTTCCGTCTTTGGAGACTGTTCTCTGGATAACCGAAAATGATTCGCCAGAGGAGTACTGACTGGCTTCGCGTCATCCATATTAAATCTCTTGAGGACTTTCTTCACATACTCCTCTTGTGATAGCTTGAGACCCTCTTTGCTTCTAGTGATTCTCATTCCTAGAATCTGCCTTGCTTCTCCAAGGTCTTTCATCGCAAACTCTTCCGAGAGTTTCGTCTTCAAGCTATTGATCTCATGCAAGTCTGCTCCTATTATTAGCATGTCATCCACATATAGGAGCAATATCAAGTAGGACTCTTGAACCTTCTTGAAGTAACAACAGTGGTCAGCTTCACACCTCAAGAAACCAACGCCTTTAATAAAGCTATCGAACCGCTTATACCACTGTCTTGGAGCTTGTTTCAAGCCGTACAAACTCCTTTTCAGCTTGCAAACAAGGCTTTCTTTCCCTTTAACTTCAAAGCCTTCGGGTTGCTTCATATAAATTTCCTCATCCAAATCACCGTGAAGAAATGCCGTCTTCACATCCATCTGCTGAAGATGCAGCTCTTCTTGTGCTACCAGCCCAAGAACCGTTCTGATGGTCACCATCTTGACTACAGGGGAGAAGATTTCAGTGTAGTCAACGCCTTCTTTTTGTTGGAATCCCTTCACAACAAGCCTCGCTTTATAGCGCTTACTCCCATCAGGTTCTTCTTTTATTCGGTAGACCCACTTGTTATGCAGTGCCTTTTTCCCCTTAGGCAAAACTGCTAACTCCCACGTGTGATTGGATAACAATGAGTCCATCTCGTCGTTCATTGCAAGCTCCCACTTGATCGTCTCATCCACTTGCATAGCCTCTTCATAACATTCAGGCTCTCCTCTGTCTGTGAGCAGAATGTAGTTGAGCGATGGAGAAAATCTTACAGGCTTTCTGATGACTCTACT
Source organism: Moricandia arvensis (assembly GCA_905132765.1). NCBI lineage: Eukaryota > Viridiplantae > Streptophyta > Magnoliopsida > Brassicales > Brassicaceae > Moricandia > Moricandia arvensis. Next base: position 41,600 of record CAJHQP010002204.1, read on the forward strand.
TGACCGTCGTAACTCCGTGATAGGTGTATATGGGACCACTTCAGAATCATCACTCTCTTCAGCCTCACCACTCTCGTCTTGAGAGATTTCTTCTTCTGCTGTTGGGGTATCCTGTGGCAACCCTGGTGTCAGGATATCATCTAAGTCAACAGCTCCAGGCTCTTTCCTCTCCGAGCCTTCTCTTAGCTTATCCTTGTACAACGCTTCTTCGTTGAACACAACATTCTTGCTGCGGATGATCTTCCGATTTTCATCATCCCAAAACCGGTAACCAAACTCCGTGTCACCATAACCGATGAAGTAACACTTCTTAGACTTCGAGTCAAGTTTACATCTTGCAGCATCGTCAATGTGAACATAAGCTAAGCATCCAAACACCTTTAGATAAGAAAGGTTTACTTTCTTTCCACTCCAAGCTTCTTCAGGGATCTTAAATCCCAATGGCACAGACGGTCCTCTGTTGATTAAGTAGGCTGCAGTATTGATTGCATCTGCCCAAAACGTCTTTGGCAATCCACAGTGCAATCTCATGCTCCTTGCACGCTCGTTCAAGGTTCAGTTCATCCTTTCCGCTATTCCATTTTGTTGAGGCATTCCAGGAATAGTCTTCTCCATCTTGATTCCGTTATCAGTGCAGTATCTTTTGAATTCGCCGCTGATATACTCACCACCATTATCAGACCTTAGACACTTCAACTTGAGATTTGTCTCAACCTCAACCATGGTTTTCCATCTCTTGAAAACCGAGAACACTTCATATTTGTTCTTCATGAAGTAGACCCACACCTTTCTTGTGGAGTCATCAATAAAGGTCACATAATAGTACGAACCTCCCAGCGATGCAATAGGAGCGGGTCCCCACACGTCAGTGTGCACCAACTCTAACTTCTCAGACTTTGGCTCTCTTCCTCCTTTCAAGAAACTAACTCGTTTCTGCTTTCCAAGGACACAACTTTCGCACATCTGATGATCCACCGTCTTCAGATCTGGAAGAGCACCATTTGCCACCATGAGTTTCATCCCCTTCTCGCTCATGTGCCCTAATCTGCAATGCCACAACTTGGTTTGTTTGGCATCCTCGACAACAGCAACAGTGTCTTGATAGCTCGTCGTCATATAGAGAGTGCCTCTTTTATGACCTCTAGCAACCACCATGGAACCTTTCTTGATTCTCCAGGCTCCACCACCAAAGTTGACATCGTGCCCCGTGTCATCAAGTTGACCTACCGAGATTAGATTTCTCATCAACTTTGGCACATGTCTAACCTTCGTAATCTTCCACACACGTCCATCTGACATCTTCAGGTTGATATCTCCAATGCCAACTATGTCCAAAGGTAACCCATCAGCAAGATATACCTTTCCGTAATTTCCCGCAACATAATTCTCCATAATGCTATGGTGCGGTGTCGTGTGGAATGACGCTCCTGAGTCAAGAACCCATGAATCAATAGGGCTATCAACATAGGAGATTGACGCCTTGGTGGTATTTGCAGCTGCATCACGAGCTTCACTTTTCCTCGGGGAATCAACGGACACTACCAATGCATCAGCAATCTCACGTGTCACTGCATTGACTCCGCCTCCCTTGTTGTCTTCCTTCTTAGGTGGTGCCCGACAATTCTTCTTAATGTGGCCTGTCTTTCCACAATTCCAGCACTCCAGAGGCTGTCTGAATTCGGACTGACCCCATCCATTTCTTGACTTCGATCTGCCTTTACTCCGGTTACTTCTGTCTAGGTTTCGTCCTCTGTTTTCTACGTTGAAAGCAGAGCTCGTGGATGTCTCCCAAGAGTCTATCCTTCGAACTTCCTCAGCAAGGATACGATCTCTAACATCATTAAATTTAAGTTTTAGAGTACCAACAGAATTACTAACCGCTGCCCTCATTGGTTCCCAACTATTTGGCAGAGATGCCAGCAGAATCAATGCTCGCACTTCATCTTCAAACTCGATTTCAACCGATGACAGTTGGTTGACAATCGTGTTGAACTCGTTAACATGTGCGGCAACCAGTCCACCTTCTTCCATCTTCAAATGAAAGAGCTTCTTCATGAGAAACACCTTATTATTCGCCGAGGGTTTCTCATACATATCCGAGAGAACTTTCATGAGCCCTTCCGTGGTCTTCTCCTTCGCAACGTTGTGAGCAACGTTCTTCGACAGAGTTAGCCTTATAACACCCAGAACTTGTCTGTCAAGGAGCTCCCACTCAGCCTGATCCATCTTCTCAGGCTTCTTGCTTAGTGGTTGATGAAGCTTCTTTCCGTACAGATAATCTTCAATCTGCATTCTCCAAAATGCATAGTCTGTACCGTCAAATTTCCCGATACCGTGTGCCGAACCGTCTTCGCCTCCCATCGTTTCTGAAACTACCGTGTTTAAAACACCTCCGTCGACGAACCGATGTTATCGACAAAATTCACTATTCACGAAATCACTTCACGTGAATAGTAACCCGACAAAAAAATTTTTTTTTGACCGATCACCGTAACTCAAGCTCTGATACCAGTTGTTAGGAAATACGGGTCAAATTTCTTTGCGGAAAATCAGAATTTTCGGGAGCGGGAAGAGACACACAAAATTGTTAACGGAGTTCGGCCAATCGTGCCTACGTCTCCGGGACCTGCTACCGATCCTTTTATTATCACCAGGAAATTTTACAAGGCTCTCAACACACCCCGATCCCAAATACACTCAAGAAATTACTCTTAATTTCTTAAAGAAATTTTTTTTTTCTCTCTCACAAACTTCTTTCTTCTTCTCTTGCTCTCTCTTTTGTTTTGGGATGCTCTTGCCTCTGCACCATACGCCTCTATTTATAGGAGAAATTGAAGGTTGGTGAAGCTCACGATTGTTGACAAATCACCACCTACCAAACCGTCTTCTTTGATTACGGCCACCGTCCACCGTCATCACCGGCCACCAAAAAAAACGTGTTCTTTGACTAACACAATTGAGATGACCCAAAGGGTATAAGAGAGTAAGCGAGTACACGAGTAATTAGAGTATAAGTTTGATATGAAAAGTTTGGTCCCCGTCTCCTTCTTCTTCGCTGTTTTTTATAGGTGATGGGGGTGGACCATAAGGGCGATGTAATCTTTTCACTTACGTTTAAGATTGCATTTACCAATCTTTTTAACGTTTGGTTTAACCATGTCAGTTCGGCGCTGACTATCCTCTCAGCTTAGGATGGGTCGTCACCCTTCGTGAACCTATTATCTTCTTGTCGAGCCTTTGTGATATTGGACCGGATTCTTTGACCAAGTTTGGAGCGGGATGAAATCCGCTTCTAACAACTACCATGAGCAGTGATCTCAGTGAATAGTAAGATTATTAGTGGTGATAGTATATGAAACCGGAGCAAACCCAAAAGGTTAAGAATACTAAGATATACTAGATTTTGGTCTTCACTTTTAAAACACGATAATTTTTATCAAACAAAAACTAATTTATGAAATCAATTTTTTTTAATAATTTTCTTTTAGTGTATTTGAAACATATAAAATTATCTTATTTTTATTTTTAGTAAATAGGAAACTTATATAAGATAATAGTAATATTTTCAATTATTTCAACAATTTCCTTTATAACTTTTCAATGTGATTTGTGCAATTTATTTGATTAATATTTTGATATATACTTTGATAATTTTTAGTTATAAATTTTATTTTATGTCAATCTATCTACTCTAATATTTATTTATATACAATATTTAATTTAATATGATTTTAATTAATTTTAAATGAATATATTTTTATTATAAAAAGATAAATAAAATAATAGATTAATTTAATTGAGTCCATATTAAATGAAATTATTTTGTAGTATTAAACCCGCAAAAACAGCTATGAGTATTTTCAAAAATATTTTACTATTTATTTGAGTGTTATAGTCAATTATTTGATTTATCAAATAATTTGAAGGAAGATTATAAAAATTTATTAAAGTTAGAGACATAATGGTTTATATTTTTGAACACAAGCTTAATTATTGATGTTTTTGGTTTGTGTTTTTTCATAATTATCATATGAAGATCTACCAATTAATGATATTTTATATAATATAACATATAACTAAAGATTATGTCCCATAAAATGTTTATGTTTGAGAGATATTAAACGAACAGTCAAAGAAAAATATGTAGTATCACTTGATTGTAGAAAACGATATAGAGTTTTTTACCAAAAAGTATGATGCACAAGTCCAACGAAATAGAGAATGTTTATTTGGAAGAAATTCAACAAGAAACAAGAAGTGTTATAAACAAAGAACAAAGAGATAAACTCAAATAAAAAAGGAAAAAAATCAATGATTTATTTCGTGGCTCTTAGGCCTTATTTATAGGATTACAAGTTGTAGAAACCGAAAAGACTTAACTAAAAACAATACATAGAAAATGCAAACAAAAACTTGACTAAACTATTGTTTTGACTGAAATTTCGACTGTCCCTTGGCCTCCCACGACCTTGACTTCTCATGCAGCTCTCTTGGTCTTTTATTGATGAAAAATGGGCTAATGAATCATTTGTCTAACGAATGGTCGAAATCCATTTCCAGAAGAGAAAAAACAAAGCAGCTTCTTTTGGATCTTTCTTTTGGCCCAAACCAAATCACAAAAGACCACTGATCCAAAACGGGTTCCTTACTTTCTCTAAGTAGTTTGGCCTATGAATATGTCTTAGAACCTTCAAGAGATGAGATTGGTTCATCATAAATGGAGTTGATCGATTGTAGCTTCTCGGGTGGTCGAACCAACTCGGAAGATTGAACTAGCTCGCTCAGCTCGTCCAAATGAGTGTCAATCCAGCTCAGCTCGTCTAGGATAGTGTCAGTCCAGATCAATTGAGTATTAAGCTCATCAAAGATAGTGTCAATTAGCTCATCCAGCTCCAAGGTAGTGTCGGTTCAGCTCACCTGAATGCGCACATGTCTGAATTCGCGAGAACTGAAGATCACCTGATTTGTAAATGGCATAACTCCCACATCTGAACTCCGTTTGATCTGATTCTTCTTCAAAGAGATCAATAATTGAGTTGAGAACATTTTCCAAGTGATTTCATGCGTAGAAGCCTTGTGTTTCTGAAGATATGAGTCAAACAGTGAACATATATCTTTATTGTTTCCCATTATCAAGCCATATATGTATGTTTTGCATGGTGCTCTACCCAAGGGCGCATCATTCCCTCCCTCTTGAAAAGAATTTGACCTCAAATCCATTTTCCATGTATCAAAAGGAAATGAATCAGGCATATAGAATTTCAAGAATATGTAAAATTTAGTGAAGGAAAAATTTGGAAAGAAACTTCCTTGGAGTATTGATGTCATTTTCTTTCCGTACATGCGTCTCCAAATTTCAGGCTGATAAGCACGGTTAATGCTTTCTCTTTTCTGAGGCTTAACCTATTCATCCTGGGCAATAAAAACAAACAGTAAAATATCAGGATCATATGTGCAAGACATGTACTTGTTCAAACCAGAAATCGAAGTGTCTTTCCGAAGAACATGTAGCACTTGTTTCAGCCCTTCCAAATTAACATCAAAATAAGAATTAATGACCAGAAGGGTTTTCAGACACGTGATTGCATATTTCCTAAAGAACCATTTCAAAACATGCACAAGTTTCTCAGACTTAGAACACAAAAGATCATGATCAGATTTAGAATAAGAATGGGCAGGTTTCAGAACAACATCACAACAAAAATCCGTTTCAGCTCTAAGTGATTTGTTTTCTGCAATTTACTTACCATAAGCTCTTTCCAGGCACGTGTTGGAGAAAACAAATCATTAGTGATCAGTTCATGTCTAGAAAAACTCAGATCAAAACCATTATCCTTAAAACAAACAACTCAGATCAAAACCATTATCCTTAAAACAAACAAAAGAATCACAAGGTTTTCGAAAACAGAAATCTGGTTGTTGCAAAACAAGCTCAAATGACTTTTCAAGATGATCAAAACCTTTGCTATATTTCAAAAACTGATCAAAACTCAAAACAATATCAGAATGGATGTCATTGCCATTTTGAAAACGTCTCTGATCAAAAAGTTCATCAGTTTCAAACACTTTTTAAGAATTAAACATGTTTTCGAAAACAGAATCTGAAACACAGAATTCTTTTACTTTGTCAAAACCAAAACGTTTCACATTTTGAGAACTGATCTTAAAAAACAATTCATGAAGAGAATTAATCAAATCAGATTCCTCACAGTGCTTTGTGTACAAAGGAGTAGGAGTTGTGCCAGGATCAATGCAAAGATGGTTCTCCATGTTGTTGGATGTTATGCTTGATGCTTTCTCATCAAATATTGGACCAAGGTCGTCTTTCTCATCAAAGATGGGACCTAGATAATTGTCCTTGGGTCTCCTACTGTCAAGCAGTGGTCCTTGATGTGGGTAGTCGAATGGCTCTTCCTCAAAATCCTGTGAAACTAGAACAAGACTAATCAGATGCTCCAGTTCAAAACAAGTTAGTCCATTAGTTTCTTCATCATCAAACATAAACTAAGATTTTGGAGAAGGAAGATCACATTCATCCTCACAAATGATCAAACTTTCCAAAAGCTCTTCATCATATTCATCAAAAATGGGTAAAGAATCTGAAAAAAATTTTAGCTCTTCAAGGTTGTTTTCAGATTTACCTTTGGATTCTTCACTAGTGAATATTGATGATTCAGCTACTGGTTCACGTGTTGTTGTTCTCTTCTTTTGGATCTTGTTGACGTCCTTAAAGATTTTTATCATCTCTTTCTCAAAGTTGTCACAGGTCTCTTGGACATTACACCGACGAAAAAAACCTCATATGATCAGCTTCATCTCTAGATGGTTTGAACTGCTCTTTGCACCTCCTGTTTGGCATCTTATGTGGTCTTCTTAGGGTTGGGCTTTCCTGCACAGTAACAAACTTATCAAAAATATTCAACAAATTTTGAGATGAAGTTTGAGAAATAGCTTGTCGCTTAGATGTTTATTTGCCACTTTTCTTGTGAAGACCAAACATATTTATCCTGAAAAATACTCAATAGCAGATAAAAATTCTCACTCTCTCAAGTGTTTAATCTCACCCACTCAAATGTTTCTCTCAGATTTTAGTAGTCACTCAAGAATCTCCTCTCAAAGTTCTAAGAGAACAAATCAAGTAATCCAATGCTTTCTCCAAGTAAACAAGAGATGAACACAAGATAGAAATATAAGAGAACTGGTTTTGAAATCCGTATTAACCACTACAAGGCTGGATTTCCCCTCAGCCAACAGGATTTCTCGTCCACCACCTAGTCAAATAAATCAATTTGTTTTTTGATAGATCTCTTTTGTTTTGTTTTTTTTGTTTTTTATCGAAGAATGGCGATAGGTAAGGTAATAGCCCGGATTTGAGATAGAAGAAGAAGAAGAAGAAGAAGAAGAAGAAGAAGAAGAAGAAGAAGAAGAAGAAGAAGAAGAAGAAGAAGAAGAAGAAGAAGTGTTTTAGAAATTGAAGATGATAATATGAAAAGATAGTACCGGTTGAGTGGCTCTGGTATCACTTGATACGTCCTAGATTTGGACAGGATCGCTCAAACGGTCTGAAGGATATGAACTCGCCAAAAGAGAGAAATGGTGGATCGAATGGTAACACAAGAGGGGTGGAAAGTCGCTTGATACTACCAGACTTCAGTTGTTGCTTGATATGACACACAAGTCCAACAGAAGAAGAGTTTCTAAACACTACTTGATATGACACAAGTCCAAAGAAATAGAGAATGTTTACTTGGAGAAATCTCAACAAGAAACAAGAAGTGTTCTAAACAAAGAACAAAGAGATAAACTCAAATAAAAGGGAAAAACTCAATGATTTATTTTGTGGCTCTTAGGCCCTATTTATAGGATTACAAGTTGTAGAAACCGAAAAGACTAAACTAAAAACAATACATAGAAAAATGCAAACAAAGACTTGACTAAATTATTGTTTTGATTGAAACTTGGACTACCCCTTGGCCTCCCACGACCTTGATTTCTCCTGAAGCTCTCTTGGTCTTCTCTTGATGAGAAAAACAAAGCATCTTCTTTTGGATCCTTCTTTCGTCCCAAACCAAATCACAAAAGACCATTGATCCAAAACGGGTTCCTTACTTTCTGTAAGTAGTTTGGTCCATGAATATGTCTTAGAACCTTCAATAGATGAGATTGGTTTATCATAAATGGAGTTGATCGATTGTAGCTTATCGAGTGGTCGAACTAGCTCGGAAGATTGAACTAGCTCGCTCAGCTCGTCCACATGAGTGTCAATCCAGCTCAGCTTGTCTAGGATAGTGTCAGTGCAGATCAATTGAGTGTTCAGCTCATCAAAGATAGTGTCAATTAGTTCATCCAGATCCAAGGCAGTGTCGGTCCAGCTCACCTAAAGGCGCACATGTCTGAATTTGCAAGAACTGAAGATCACCTGATTTGTGAATGGCATAAATCCCACATCTCAACTCTGTTTGATCTGATTCTTCTTCAAGGAGCTCCATAATTGAGTTTAGAACATTCTCCAAGTGATTTCATGCATAGAAGCCTCGTGGTCCTGAAGATATGACTCAAACAATAAACATATATCTTTATTGTTTCCCATTATCAAGAAATATATGTATGTTTTGCATGGTGCTCTACCCATGGGCACATCAAGCTGGAGAGATCCGCCGTTCTTAACCGAAATGAGGCCATAGATGACCACCAGAAATGCGAAAGAAGGACCACGATTTCAAAACCTGAAAACAGAAAAAAGCGCAGCATTTTGAGAAAACTACCAGATCTGTTGGCTTTGCCGGTTTGGAGCCAGAGGGAGGATAACCAAAACCGTACAACCCAGCCAACACGCCTCCACCGCCTCCAGGATTACTTTAAACCTAGCTCCCTAAGTATCCTCTGAGAGCAAAAAACAAGGCTAGAAAACCAGAATTGCATATATGACGTCCCACGTCGCCACTACGTCAAGCCCCTCCTCAAAAAGATCCCTAACAGCGCACCGGAAGACTGGAGTAGCTCAAATGCCGATGTGGATCTACAAAGGCAAATTGTGGAAGGCTAGGGGTATCACGGCTCAGAACTGTCCCCATATAGCCGAGCCGCAAAGCCTGAGACCACAACCACCTCTGCCACCTTATATCCACAATACTCTTACTGATTTTGCAAGAGAAAGTCGAAATAGAGCAAGGAGTAAAGAGAAAAAAAAACAAAGAGAACCCTCTCACAGTCGTTGGCAGTGGAGCCGGTCACCGGAGAGTCCATGCAGATTTGAGGTGTTTATTAAGATATAAATAATATATATTTTATATATTCTCATTTTAATATATCTATATTATTTAAATAAGTTTCATACCATATAAGTTTTATGATAATTTTTTGTATGAATTATTTACCTTCTACTAAGCACATTATTAAATACATTAATAAAAGTATATAGTTTCTGCATATATTACTTTATTATTGCTTCTACTATCAAGGTTAATATATTTTTACCATTTTTAATGTATAATTTTTATGACTTACGACTATTTTGTCATTTTAATAATTTCTATACCAGTTTTTACGCAAATAAACTCAACGGTGAACGAAAAATATCATGCACGGTATACAAACCTCACTTGTAAGAAGCTTGCTAGTCCATTGCACAGTTTTGGTGGAGTTCAAACCCACCTAAGCGAGGTATCCACTGAGCAAAATGGGAAAAAAACTCTACAAACCACGAAAGGAAGGTGGCCTAGAATTTCGTTTGATACATGAATTCAATTTGGCACTGTAAGCAAAATAATTGTGGAGTCTTTTCCAATTTCTAGACTCACTGGTGGCGAGGGTGCTAAAATGGAGATACTATTAGATGAGTTCGCCTTTGCGTTCAGTGTCAGTAACTAGTTCTTCACATATCTGGAATAGTATTTCGGCGGCACAAATTTTACTACTATTGGGTATTAGAAAGAAGGTCCATTCTGGACATGATACTAAGGTGTGAGAGGATCCTTGGATCCCGAAAATACCAGCGAGGCCGGCTTCCTCGTCTGCTCCAGTACTGCATCCGAATATGAGAGTTAGCGATCTCATAAATCATGAATCAAAGGAGTGGGATATTGGATTACTGACCAATTATGTTGATGCGGAAGATATTCCGCTCTTCAGATTCCTAGCCATAAGTACGACGTTTCATAGAAACTCTTTTTGCTAGAGCTATACTAAGAATGAACAATACACTGTTAAATCAGGTTACTGGATGGCCATGAATATTTTGAGGAATAATGTGGTAAGTGAGTCTTGTCAACCTAGCATTATTGAGCTTCAAGCTTTTGCTTGGAAAGTCAAAGTTCCCCCAAAGATGTGCCATCTTTTATGGCAATTGATCTTAGGGCACGTAGCGGTCACAAAAACTTTAAATTACAGACACTTGAGATGTGATGACTATTGTCCGAGATGTGGGGAGCCAGAGGAATCAATTACATATGTCATATTTGAGTGTCCACATGCAGTACAAGCATGGGCTTTATCGTTGATACCATCACTTCCAAACGTGTTTCCATTGCCCAATTGCCAATATGGATTATCTCTTTTGAAGGAAAATGGAGCACGCTGCATATAATCAACACAAAGATCCTTTTCTAGAAGGCTCGGAATGATAAACTCTTCAGGGGAATTGATAGAGATCCAAGGGAACTAGTAAGATATGCAGAAAGTGAATGTCTGGCATGGTTTAGTGCTAATGAGACGGTTAACCAAAATTCACACATGCGAAGAAGTGAATCATCACAGACCTTATGTCTTGAAAATATCTGTATGGTGGATGGTTCTTGGACCGCCACATACCAGTATAGTGGATGCGGCTGAGTATGGAAGAGCAATAAGGGAAAAATTAAGTTTCTGGGGACGCGTAATCTAAAGAAGCGAGAGACAGCATTTCATTCGAAATTAGAGGCTCTTAGATGGGCAATGAAATGTATGCTCCAACACTCTTCATGCCAGAGATTCTGCACCGACTGCAAAGACATTATCGCAATGGATCGGAGCCCAACGAATGGTTGGGTTTTGCAACAGAACTGGAGGCGATACAAACACTTCTGATTTGCTTTCCAGCTTTTGAGATTTGTCACATCCCAAGAAACTATAATGGAACTGCAAATGCTCTAGGTATGAATGCTCGTTCTTTTCATAAGGATATTTGTTTTGTTAGTTGTTCTATTTCGGTTTGGCTTCCAAGACCATCTCAAATTGAGTAATAGAATAGATGTTGGATGAAAAGAAAAACATAGAGATAAGTACTCCAACAAAAAAAGCCATGAAAGGCATACGATGTCACTTGTTTTACAATATCAATTTGAATTTACTAATGGAAAATTAAAACAATTAGTAAAAAAAATAATTCCAGTTCAAATCTGATGCGTATGCTTGAAAACATAACTTATTTTAATACTTTGTAAATACTATAAATATAAGTCCTGATCCTAAGAAAATGGATCCGAATCCCATTCTAAACTTTTTATATGATCGTGAAACAACCATAACAATGGTAGATTTCAAACGTTTAATATTTTCTTATAACTTGCTTTAAATGTTTAATATTTCCAAAATCAAATTTATATAAGACCTGCAATAGTTGTCACATTATATATATATATATATATATATATATATATATGACTTTCGATCATGTATCATATAGGTGTGTATAACTATAACCATACCATGTATTTTTCTCAACAAATATACTTCGTACTTATTCTAAAAAAATGATACGTCATATTTGATACTTATTTTACCATTCTTAGGTTAAAAACAAAGGCTTTGATTTGTATCGTGTGTGCCACATTTTTTTTTGTCAACCATGTGTGACACATTTAGAATAGATAATCAAATGAAAAAAAAAATAATTACTTTTATTTTAAACGTTTACCAATCAGATAAAAAAACATTTTCTTTTGAAACCCAGACGAAAATTTTTTTCTCACCTAATCAAGAGAAATACATTATTTTATTTTTATCTTCTTTTAACGTTAAGGACTAAAGCAATTTTATCTTAATTAGCTAAAAATAGAGCAACTGAGGAGATTCTTATCCAATCACACTCAAATATAAACAAGTGCCTCTGAAATCAAATTTAGTTAGTGGATGGGTCACCCATTATTTGAATAATAATAGTAAGCTTTCTTAAACAAGTATATTAGTTTAATTTCACCTGACTTGAGCACAAGCACCCACCACTAGATGTCAGAGTGCGCGACACGTGTTGACTTCCGAACTAGTATTCAAACTCACTAAATGACATCTCTCCACAACTACCATAACATATGGACTATCATTTTAGTCTATTCACTGTTTTTAGTTTGTTTGTATTTTATATTTCACTGTGAAACTAAAACAGGGCTAGACGATTGTAGTATTATTTATGCACACAAGTATATCAAAGCAAATGGTGTTAAAAATACAAAATTTATCAAAAAAACTTAGTAATATGATATACATCTTTTATATATAACTGATATATGCATATAAATACTAGCAAGTTGGAGGCAAAAAGTGGTGCTCTCGAAGAGGATGCGCACCAAAGATTGCTACCAAAGAAATAAGTAATTAGTAAACAATAATCAGAACAAAAAAGGAGAAAGAAAAAGGCAAAGACTGTCTGGCTCCACTTGGAGTCCACACACTAAAAAGATCAAGTGCTATTCGAAGATCTGAAATAGTACATATTATTTTACACATTATATGTTTTCATATACAAGTATATGTTCTTCGTATTTAATATTCTGTGAAGATAATTAGATGCCCTTTTCTTTATATTATCTGCAACTTAAAATCAACGTAAAGCAATCAAAGGTTATGCTTTTAATATCATACTCTTAACAATGCTTACGGTAGTTAGAATCTTGAGTAAGCGGGGTGCGTGGCTGTATGTGTGTCTTTTTTTAAGAGTTGATTACACTTTGGGCCACATTTTGAGTTTCTTTTACATTAAGAATCACTTGTAACATGTGAGGTACATTCACTTGGTCCAAGATAGAATTTGGACAATTATGTCCTTAATAAATACGGGAAAAAATTTTGTTTCGTTAGAGGACAACCGCTATGTTTTAATGGGAATGAGTTGTGTTTGTTTAAAGAAATTTATTTTCTAGATTTATAGATTATTGTGTCTTATTCTTGAGTTTTAGATTTAGAAGATCTGTGATAAATCATAAGGCTTAAATTAAAAGTTGAATGGTATGCTAGTTTGACAAAGACGTAAATTTAATTTGTGTTCAATGTGAAGGAGCTAAGCATACAAACTCAAAACTATGTGTGGATATAATCTGTTTTGAGAAGAAATTACAAGTAAAAATATTTAGATTATATCTTTAAAGTGGACACTTTGAAAAGATAAAAATGCTTATGTTAAGTAGTTTCTAATTTTTTATTTTATTGGTCATTATATGTGGATATATACTTGTGGATGTGGAAGTGTGCGTTGGTTTGTATAGGGGATGACCATGATCTACAAAAACAACTAACTATTTAGAACCACAACGTTGAAAAGAAAGACACACTAATTTAGTTTCGCCAATTGATAGCATAAGTGGACAAAACTCCCAAGCTGCAACCTCATTCGTCTATGCGACACCATCCACACATCACCGTTTCATACACCATCAACTCACATAGACACCATCCCCACATCACTCGTCCACACATTGCATGTCCACATCCTACCCATCCACACATCACCCATCCACATATCTCCCATCCACGCATCACCCATCCATGCATCACCCGTCCACGAATGTGTCGTAATATCACCCCGCTCATCGAGGAGAATAAGTTTATCATTTACATCACTTGAACAAAAAGGATACTCCATAAACTAAAACTCAAATCAAAGGTTATCTAGAAACTAAAAAGTTGAATCGAAAGTTATCCAGAAACTAAAAATAGAATCATACAAAAATTAGAAAAAAATTCTCCACAAACTGACCTTTAAGATTGATGAATCCATGTTGAGATTTTTCAATTTACGGGATTTTCGCCTCGTCATGGCGGTAGATTATTGAAAGAAAAGATGCATATTGGATTAGAGTGTAAGGTCACTTTCGAAAAAATTGGATTCAGATATGTCAAGATTCTCACTTTCGTTTGTTGAGATTCAATTGGGTTTATTAGAAATTCTAGAATTTCGTGAGCTCTGAGGTGAAAAGAGACTTTATGTTTTTTTTGGCGAATGTTTCATCAATCTAATTCAGTTACCGAGAGTTTAGTTTATGGGAATAAAAGTCTTTTTCACTTGACAATTTGTCTCTCCAGCACTAAGTGGCTTAAAGTGTAATATGAAAGTGGGAAAGTGACTTTAACCGTAAAAAATTCTTTTTAACTCAACATCATACTTCATTCACTAATTTGGAGTTACATATGATTTGAAACCTCAAAAGAGATTGAACCACTAGAACAATGAACCAACATAGTATTGTCGAAGATCACATATTTGAATCCAACACTACCGGGTAGATGTTCATTGTCCAATTCACCCCAATGAGACATGTTCTTCCTACGACACAGGGAGAGCTGCCTCTTAACCCCTTAATTCGACCACGAGAGATAAAGACTTACATCCGACAATGATAACATACTACAATATACATCAATAGAATCAAATAATAAGAGTATAGAACACAAACCAACACTTCTTCACCTCCTGATGCATTCCATATTAGCCCACCACCGGTGGTTTCTTGTACTGCCCCTAAGTCAGGAAAGATGACAAAAGACCATACTGATAAGTGGACTTGATGACAGCAAAATGAAACCGGATTAGCGAACCATGGCTTCAAATGGCGTGAGTCCCATGCCATTGTGCGAAGATGCAGAACCACCGCCAGCTCTGGAAAGTAGGACCCCACCGTGTACCAGCAGCAAAGCTAACTCCTCTGGTTGACTACTACGGCGTCGTAGAGACTTCCAACATGTTGCCTCTGAGAATATGGGAAGACAAACCATCTTTTGCCACTTGTCAACAACTCCTCCATTCTTCTCATCACCTTTCATGGAAGTAGATCCAAGGCGGGAAAGACTTACCAGTGGATCAACCTCTGTCGTCCCAAAGATATCATCGCGGATCTGAAAAAATGAAATCCAGATCCGACGACTGCTTCAGTTCTAATAGCCAAACTCTTCCCATTAGCCGCTCCGAACTCACGCTGATTTTCTTTGCATGTCGTCGTATCTCCTTTGACCACCACAGTTCTCTGCTGATAAATTGTCAAGCCCATAATCGCATGCATGTTAACATGGGTTGAGCAGATGGAGAGAAGCAAATGAAAAGGAGTTACGATGGAAGGAAGGCATCGTCAAGTATACGGCGCCGGACTGAAGCAAGAAAGATCTTTGTCGCTTAAGTGGGAGATTTAAGAGAAAGAGAGACAATTAGAGAGAGATTTTTACAATCAGTCTCATGTTCTCTTCATGTATGTATGTCAATGTATATAAAATAAATCGAAACAAGGTGAATAATTCTTTATTAAGTGTTTCTTTGTGCCATGAACATAAATAATAACTAAAATAATGTTATTTTTAAAGTAAAGTTTTAATTTACCTTTTATTTTTAAATTTATGTTATTTAGTTTAGATAAATAAATAAGTTTTATTTTTCTGATATATTAATTTTCATTAAATTCAATAATTTTTATGTTTTATATAATGATATATTAATTATTACAATGTATCAAAAATCTTGTTAACATCTAAATATCTATAATCAAAATTGTGCATATTAGAATAATCTTGATATCTTAAAAAAATTGTAAGGCAATATAATACCATGTATATGCTAAATTTTAAGAAATAAGAAAACAATATAAAATAATTTGCTAGTTTTATCCTACATTTAGGTATAATAAAAAATGCATTCATATAATTTTACAGTCTCTGGATGATTTTTCTTAGAAACTTAGAAATGTGTAAAATATCAACAAAACAAATTATTATTTTAACATATTTTTTATAATTTGTTTTTTAATTTGTAAGTTTATAATAGGCCTGGGCGTTTTTACCCCAACCCGAAGTATCTACCTAAACCCGAACCGAAAACACCGAAACCGGATCCGAACTGTTATATAAAAATAACCGAACGGGACTTATGAGCTTAGTACTTCGGAGTTTGGTTATAACCCGAACCGAACCGAAATCCGAAGTAGGATCCGAAGATATATGAAATTAGTTAAATATGTTAATGTTTTTATATATGTTAAAGTGATTTAGATATCTCAGAGTATTTAAAATATTTTTGTAATTTGTTTTATTTAATATTTTGATATGTTTTAGTTAATTAAAATAGTTTAATTAGTTTTTAATTAGATTGGTGAATAATTTATATATTTTAAAAATTTTATTGTCAATTTTTGAAGTTTAAAAAATATTTTTTTGGACGATTTCAAACTTTGGTTACAATCCGATCTGAACCGAACCGAATCCGAAAGAAACCGAACCGAACTGAACCCGATTTGATAATTAGTAAAACCCGAATGGGACTTATGAGCATAATACCGAAAAACCGAAAATCCAAATAAACCGAACCGAAACCGACGGGGCCCCCGAACGCCCAGGCCTAGTTTATAAATCACATTTTATATTCAAATTATTTTGCTTATGTTTTTATGATTTTGGTTATGTTTATATACTTATTAACTTATATTTAAACTACTATAATTGAATTCTTTTCATAATTGGTTTTAAGATATGTTAAAATTGGTTACAAAAAAAATATTTCATAATTAGGTAAGATCCATATCATATTTTTTAATAAATGATTTTATCATTTATTTTTCAATGATTGTAGAGAAGACACCCCAAAAATTATTTTATAAATAATTTCTATGATTAAAAAGGTAGTTGAATAATTGTGCAATGGAGAGCCTCCCAGATATGAATACCAATTTCCTATATGATAAAATAAGTAATCTTTTTAATGTCAATATAATGCGATAATATTATGACTATAATTTTGTTACTTTCAATGTTGTATATAATAGTTCTAATACTACATAAATAATTACATATATATATATATATATGTATATATGACATGTTAAAATAAGAAGATATATAGAGGATAGTTTAGTTTCCACCACCATCACTCCAGTCTGTTAAGCATTCGTCTGATTCGATTGCCAAGAAGAACTTCAGTTTAATGTCAATAGTTAAATACATTAGAAAATATATTTACTGTTATCTAGTAAAATAATAAGTATATAACATACTTTTTGACCATAACTCGTTAACTTCATGTACATCAAAGTTTCAAAGTAAATGGCCAAGTTTGTCAAAACTTGTAAGAATAACTAAATGTGGAGGTAAATCTAACTAGTCATATGATGAGGGTTATTGGTAACTGAACAAAATAACTACAAAATAAAAAAAAAATACCATCTCAGACTTGATTAATATACCATAATTGTAATAAACATATTTCAATATCTCCAGATTATTGATAACAAACTTGTTCCCGCTCAAACTGAACGGCAATATCACCTACTGAATGGAGGTCAAATGAAAGAAAATATCATCTTATATGCTCGAGTATCACTTTATTTTTATGATCTATATAAACCAAAAGTAAAATATAATGTTTGTTTAAATCATCATTGAAGTATGTTGCTATTATGTAAGTATATAACAAACATTACATTATTACCTTCAATATGATCTTTTACTATAACATTATGACCATTGTTTATTTGAACATTTTCTTTGTCCATATTAACGACTGGTTTTGTGTTCCTTAACTTAATGACACCTTATTTACAACATGTTGTATATGTCTATTCGAAATACTAATTAGTGCCATAAAAACGAGTTACATAAATCATAATACGTTTAACATATACAATAGAAATTAGTAATAGTGTATTATTCGAAAAAATACATGGAGGCACTCAATATTGTGAGTGTGTATTTCTAAATGTTCACTAACAACATTTACATTAATTTCTGAATTTGCTAAACAAAATTAAACAATTTGATACCAGAAATTTACAAATCAAAATAAACTCTTCAACTAAATTTCCATTAGGGGAATCCTTTCAGTCACATTAGTTTCTACCACATATTTTGGTGGTCTTCTTCTTGTTTTAGTTATAATCAATACACTATTATTATTTTGTCACACTTTGGATTAAAAATATGCTAAAATGGTGGATCAGTAATATATTACGTTTTCTAATAGGTGGAGAATTGTTCTTTCCGAAATCTTGACTAGCAATATTCACTGGTTCCATAACATTTAGAGATACTTGACTCTGCAAATGATTATAAGGTAAATATGTAAATAAAAATTGAACAAATATGAGTGAACTTTTAATATAAACTATAATTTAAATGTAAACAACCAATTGAGTTTGTACTTTCAAGGAAAGGGTTCATTTTGCAAAATTTGATCTCAACCCTAACGTTTGTCTTTTACCTAAGTAAGATTTTTTAATCAAAACAAACATTCCCGTCAACTCAAACAATGAAAAATCCAATAAATTTAGGTGTACAATTTAAAACCGAATATCAAATCATATGTTTCCTAAGTAGTGGTAAAACATCAGTAACAATAGATGAAGGAGAATTCTAATATGTTATTGACGGACATGTTTTACTGCATTAATGAAAAATATCAGATCATGTTTAATATTATTAGTGGAAAATATATAAGCTCATCTACTAAATGCTAAACTGAACTTTATGCTTTTGTAAAGAAGAGTTGCCATTTCCACTACTATATTTCAATGGTCTTCCACCTACTTTTTTCTTATTAAAACGTGAATGACGTGTACATGGTTATATAAGTCTAAAAGTCTATTTTTAAATTTATATAAACTTATATGGGCGCATTATGGGTGAAG
This sequence comes from Moricandia arvensis, assembly GCA_905132765.1. Classification (NCBI taxonomy): domain Eukaryota; kingdom Viridiplantae; phylum Streptophyta; class Magnoliopsida; order Brassicales; family Brassicaceae; genus Moricandia; species Moricandia arvensis. The sequence goes on from CAJHQP010002204.1 coordinate 60,451, forward strand.
TTGATTTAATAGAAGTTTCACTTGCCCGATACATAGGAAGACAATAAAAATTGTTCTTTTTATTCAACTGGGTAAATGCATCTCCCACGGTTATCCTATGAATAGCATAATAGTCATTGATATAGATAGAGATGTGAATCTTATCAAGGGATATTTTGAGATTTTTCTTTGTTAGAAGAGGTTTCTCCATCATTCATAGATGGTAAGATTTTATGAAAATGTTATTGAAGAATTTCATAATTTATAAAGATTGATAGTACATGAAAATTTTATTTTTACCCAAAAGTGTTGATTGGAAAACAGTTTCCAAAAATGAATATTAAATATTAACGTGTAAACATCTATAATGTATACATATACTATTGTGTTATTTATGTGTAATTGGTAAGCATGTTGTATTAGAGATAAATAATATATTTATACTCAAAACATAACCATTTACTCCAATGCTATATAGAGACTTTGGTGATTCTTAGTTGTTTGATAGTTGAACAAAAATAATTTTTGTTTGTTGTTATTAACTGGTAAATTCTATAAGTAATTTTAATTACTATGTATTATGCAGCAAACACACTTTAAATATCAATATATTAAATTATTAAAATATAGTCATTATAGTATCTTAAAATAGGAAATAGCAAACATTTAACCGTCATAGCCAAAATTAAATTTGCAAAACCATTAATATCGATATGAAATCCCAGAAAAAAAGAAAACAATAAACTATTTGTGTTTCTCCTTTTTAATCCATTTGTAACTGATTTTGGATCTTTAAATCAATTCTCTGTTATTATTCTTTGACGTTGGTGTCTGTGAGTCAGCCAGAGATGATTCGGAAAAATCTTCAACACTTGTAAGCATTAATAACTGCATGACAAAATTAACAAAGTCAAAAGTGTACAATATAATAGACACTATTTTGTGTGTAAATAAAATTTATATAATCTAATACTAAGGACAAATTCTCAAGCCACTCATCAATAATATTTTGATTATCCAAATAATAGTCCACAACATAAGGAGAGTTTTCAAGCTTATTATTGGCACCATTGAGAAAAAAAACTTAAAAGAATTATCTTCTCAACAATAGAAATAAGCAACTCAGAACAAACAGATATGTGATAAAACTGATAAATAAGAAAACAAATAATTAACTAGTGTTTTTGGAAATGAAATTATATAGGATTGTATGATATTTAAATTTACTCCGTCTTATTCTTGGATCAAACGCTCAGCAGACCTTCTGAGAATTTTCTCAGCATTTTGATCCAATATAAAAACTCTCATATCATCATCATCGTCATGTGCACAGACAATCAAATAATATATAATTAAATAAAATAATATATTTTAACCATATATTCTTCTAAATTTAGAATGCTATACACTTAAATACATGATATTTATACAATAATCAATATACCTTGGAAAAACCAAACTAACATTGCCACAAGTCTTACAATTGTATTTCAATTGATTTCCATCATTGTGGGAAAATTCTTCATATTCCCAGACTTTCATATTATAGGTTTTGCAGATCCAATAATACCAATTTTTGGTAGTATCAAAACTCTTTGATGGTAACACAACAAACTCCTTTTCCATGCTAAATACAATAAAACATTCAGTAGTATGACTAATAATAAATAAATTTTAATTTTTATAAATAAAAATTCAAAAATAAAATACTAACTAAAATTGACTCTAAATAACAAGATAAAGTTTTTCGAGGATTTCTCGAGAAAAACTCACTACAGGTACCTAGAAAATTATGAAATGATAGTTGAATGAAAGCATCTCATAAATCATTTGATGATTGCTGAAATGATAGTTGAATGAAAGCATCTTGTAAAATTATTTGATGAATATTGGGCAACCTATTATTAACCAGTTATTAAAATCGCATATAATAGCTTTTGTATCATTATACTAGTTAAAACATGATCATGAGTTGAGTATATGTACCTATTCTGAGATTATAAACATGTTTTGTAGGAGGATCAAACCATATCTGTGTGGCATTAAAAACATTTGATATGCTTATTTGAACTAGAATACATGCGAAGAAAATTGGTATTGACTTGTATATAAATAAAATTGCAAATATGATGAAAGAATAAATAGTGCTATACCTTTATAGAATTTGAGAGACATAAAACTAATGACACATACCACAACCGTATCCATCTTCTTCGTGATGTAAGTAAATGTTTGTTTCGCATGATCTCCCCGTAAAGTTAACTTAATGGTAACCTCTTTGATATTTAGTTAATATAAGATATTATATCCTTGATTATATGATTTACATATGAGCATCACTTACTTTGTAGCGCGTAAAACCCATTAGGAGTTTGGATGAATTGTTTGACTTTCCTTTAGTCTTTACTTCTTCGACGTTTCCAACATGAATGATTTTTCCGATGACATCTGTCAGTTCAAACAAACAATACATGTCAAACTTGTGACATTAGTCATATTGTATGAAAATATAAATGCATGTATTTTTTAACCAAAAAATATATAAGCATACCATTAAACTCCTTTCATATTTTCCATCTAACCCCTCACCAAAATCAGTGAAATACTTTTCCGGTACATATCAGGAAAATCAGTCAAAACTTTGGTCCAAGTTGTTCTTAGAATATGCAGTTTGTAAGGAAACAAACTAGTCCTAAACTCGTCACCATATTCTTTTAGACTGAATGTGTTGATTGATAAACATTGCCCTTCATTTAGAAACTGTTTCTGTTTTTGTAAATGTTCATTCTCAATAGATGCATGAAATTGGGTACCCTCTTTTAGCAAAAAAAACATGCATTTGTATTTTCATAAGTCATGAGGAAACCTTCGGTGTATTATGTAATAGTACACTCACCCTTTTATCCACAAGGACTAACTCAATAGTGTTTCTCGCTCTAGAGTTGTATAAAGTCCATTTGTTGATAATGTGCACACAAATTTTCCAAGTCTCACTGAATGATTCTGACTTACCGAAACATATTATGGAACAATTCTTAAGACAAACAACATTGTTGAGTAGGAGAGAGAGTCAACCGATTGGGTTCCATACGAGAGGATGTATATATAAGTATTTGTCTCGTTACCTAATAGTCATACGAATATTCCCAATATATCGTTATTACCATGTTTACAAGATTTGATTTAAATATAGTATTTTAAAATACTAGCATATGTTCTTTTACAATGAAGAATTCATAGTTTGAATATATTGTTAGCGTATTTGTAGGGAATAATATTAAAACTAAATATCAAATTGTATGTGATTATTAATCAATAAATATTGTCATATTTAAAAAGCATACAATATAATATATTGTGTATTATACGTTTCTCTTGAACTCTAAACCTTATACCCTAAATATTAAACCCTACATGTATGGAAAACTAAGCCTAAACCCTAATCCCTAAAAACAAACCTTGTTAGATAATATGATAGTGAATCATATTATAAAGAATAGTGTAAGTAGACATGTAATCACAAATTAATGGCACCAATCCAATCTTGTATATCCATGCTACATATATAACTTAAACCATATATATTTAGATTATATAAAAAATTTACAATAATATGATTTAAATTAAGAGTTGGAAACGATTATAATAGAGTAAGTTTATAATATGATGGTGAACAACAGCACATAATAACATAATTAGTTTTAGGATAACCACACAATATATTAACACGAACCTAGATTAAAAGGTGATAATTAAAAACAATTTGGGTAAGATAATCTCGCATTAGCCATATCAGCAAATTTATAGAGGTTTGTCTTAAGTGTCATTAAGTCACATTTTCATCATGAATATACGTCATTTTAACTATATCACATATTGGATCAATCAAATTATAATATTTTTATTTAATCGTGTTCTACCTTAATATTATAATTACTTGAAATACAAATTATTTAGTTAAAGGAAATTTTTTCAAATAGACTTTTTGAAGTTTATGTTATAAATTTCTTAAACGAGAAGAGCACATATATATTTGATGGTATATTACTATCTATAATTTATTCAAATTTACATGTTGTGCAGACAATTATTTTTTAAGATTTTATCATTGGTCAGTTGAAAGGGGACTATATGCACATATTAAGAGTGAAACTATAGAACAAATTCTTTTTATCACAAATACAATATGTAGTAAGAATACGTAAATTGCAATTATCAATATCTAATCGGTATATAACCGAAGTGTTTACATAAGAAAAAACATTATTTCTGGTTCATGTAGTTCTGAAAGGAAATCTATTTAGGTGTTATTGATTCTTGGTTCTGTAGAACAAAAATTATAATCGATGTATTTAATGGTAAAAAATAATTGCATATTCTTAATTAATTAAAACATCACCACATTTATAAAATTGATTGAAGCTTTCTCTTCGTATTTCCATTTAAACCTAAAGTCACCACAACTATTTTGAAATTGTTTAAATATATGATTTGTTATCATTAAACCATAAATCAACTGGTCAAATTATGTTTGCTTTTGACTAAACGGGTTACATTAGTTTTAGTTACTTGTTTTTTGTCAACAACAATCTGCACAATGCGAACAAGGATATCATTAACACAAACTGGAAAATTACTAAGAAATATATTTTCCATGTCAGTTATAATGAAAACATTTATCGTTATAAATTCTAATGTCTACTTGTTTTTGACATATAGATTTATATATTATATATGCTATTTACTCACACACAAATAGTCAAATATTGTGACCGTGTCAAAAATATATCAAGTACAAGCTTAAAACATAATAGATTTGGTTGCTATCTTCCCAACTACCCCCAGACCCCAGTGGAACCAACCTGTTTTGGAGATTACCAATCAAGCAAACACCTAATTTGTTTTTTTAAAACGGCCAGATCCAATCAATTTTTTTTAAAAAAATTGTTAAATATTATAACATAAAAGTATTCATCAACCATTATAAACATTATGTAACTATCGTATTAATTTAAATGTATTTTTTACTTTCCACCATCTTTTACCATATGTTTTCAACAACTTTATTTAGAGCATCTCTAATGAGCACTTTCAATTTTGTTAAGAAAAAACATCCTTAAAATAAGAATTGAGAATGTGTTTCTCCATTGATCCTTCAAATTTGTAATTTGCATTATAGTCCTCAATATTAATAACTTATTAACTATTATCATTAAAATTTTATAAATAAATAAAACACTGTTTAAAATATATCAAAATGAGAAAGTGTAATAATAAATACTAAAATTCAACTATAAATAATATAAAAATTTCAACATAAATTTTTTTATTAGAATATTTATCAGAAATATATAAAGATAAGTATTAGAATTTGTCATAAAATATTATACATACGAGTGTGAAACATATATAATTATAAGAACTAAAATGAAAAATAATAGTATTTTGAGGTGGTGAAAAATGCACACTCTATACTAGGCTGTTAAGACATCCCCAATGGTTATTCTCGGTTTTTTTTTCAAAATGACGTAAACTCATAATAAATTTTTTGTTTTTTTCCACTGATTACCCTCAGTTTTTCTGATAAATATTTTAAGTATATTTGATTATTAGTACTTATTCTTAATTTTTAACAATGCTTTTTATTTTAATAATTAATTTTAACAAAATGTAATTTTATTTTAACGAAAATATTATTATATACAAAATTTTAGTTTATAATTGAATATGAAATGATTTATGTGAACTTATAATCATATTAATCAAAGTATTAATAATTTCATTGAAGTATAAAACACAATTTTAATATGTAAGATAGAAAAAAATATATAAAAATTTAAAGATTAAATTATAAATAAAAAAGTTTAATGGTAAAAATGAGGATGTGAATAGTGGTTCCTCAAATTTGAGGGAATACTTTTCACATACTCATTTTTTGTCTCAAAATAATGAATCATTAGAAAATGTTTTTAATCATTTTTCTATATTTTCCCTCAAAATAAGAGATCATTGGAGATGGTATTAGAGTGCAAAAACCCTCAAAAGTGAAAAGAATAAGGAGTTGTTAGAAATGCTCTTAAACTAACCTACCCATCATACCTATCGAGCCATTTTAACATCAAATTCGAATATAGGTTCATTATATGCCTTATACACCTCTATATAGTAAACTTGCTTTGTTGCTTTCGTCTTTGACGAAGAAAAATAGAACAATTCCAGCATCTTCTAATATTCAAATTTAAACCTGTCTACATTCGGATTCGTGCATTCGTGCAAAGTTATAAACAAAGTGGGTTACGCAAAGAATGGCATTACATTACATTTGAATTATGTATAAAAAGAAATAATAGATGACAAAATAATAATAATAATAATAATAGAATCAAAATCTTACATCGAGGGAAGCGTTCAACGGGAGAGATATAAGATGAGGAGGATCGTATTCTGACTATCATTTTATACCACAACTAAATATCCCTTTCGCATTTACCTTATTTCTTAATCTTCTTAGATATAATGATTTAATCTAATATGGACGACTTTTGCTAATGAAATTATTCCCATGGATTAAAAATATTATTCACATGGAATAACAGAAAAAGAGAAGAAAGAAAGAAGAAAAAAGAAAAGGAAAATAATCCCAGTGTTCATTAACGCAACGCGATCTGTAGACAAATAATAGTTATAATAATGTAACTGCACGTAGAAAAAAAGTTTAATCCATATAACGCTTTAATCTTAGATTATTTATATTGGCTGACTTCAGTTTATAAAAAAAAATCAAAATAAATATATAAATAAAGTAGCATTTACTCCAATGGTTTATTTACTATAGTGGGTTGTTTCATTTTTTCTTTATATTCAAAATAGGGTTAAAAATTATTTTAGTATCAAGGAGTAAAACTGAGGGAGAATTTCAAGTTTATCACTTTTGTTATACCACTTTTCATTTTTATCTTCATTAAAAATTATTTTCATAAATATTATTTTTTAAGAGACAATTTTTAAAAAAAATTCATTAGAATCCTAAATTTTACATTCCTAAATCCTACCAACCCTACCCCCAACTCTAAACCCTAAGGTTTAGATTAATTAATCTAAGGGTTATAAATGTGTTTTTTCTCTTAAAAAATAAAGATAAAAATAATTAAGTTAAAAGTGAAAAGTGGTACAAAGAAAGTAGTATTTTGACAATTTCCCGAAAATTGACTGCATCCTCAATTAATAAGACAATAACTAAATAAAATATGTACAAATAAGAGTGTACAAAAGTTACAAAAAATAATAATAAGAGTGACAAAGGAAGTGAACGATATATGGAAAATTGTCAAAACTACCAGTTTTCTTATACTATTTTAGGGAAATTGCTAAAACTACCACTTTTTGTATTATTTCATGTTTATCTTAATCATTTTTACTTTTATTTTTAAAAGGAAAACACATATATAACTCTTATGTTTATTAATCTAAGATTTAAGGTTTAGAATTGAGGGGTGTGGTAGGGTGAGATAGGGTTTAAGAATGTAAAATTTAAGATTCTAATTAATTTTAAAAAGATTTAACTCTTAAAAATAGTATTTATGAAAATGTCTCTTTAATGAAAGTAAAAATAAAAAGTGATATCAATAATGTGGTAAAGATAAAAATTTCCCAACCATTATGTTTACCTTAATCACTTTTACCTTATTGGAAAAAAAACAAACTAAAACTGAAATCTTAATTGAACTGCCCTAGCAGATAGCAAAAGAAGAAGAACAAGCGAATACATTTGACGCAATATCTTACACAATTATAATAGTTTATGCATTTTTCATTTCGGTTACCAAACAAAAAACGTTCATAAGCTCCTTTCGAGTTTTGACACCTCATTGTAAAAAACAATAGAAAAATTTCATTTTTTTAATATTACTGTATGTTCGCAACAAATTGTGTTGGAAAAGATTCATCCCCTCTAACTGAGTTACCTCAGTAGACTAGCTCTCGATCTAGAAACTAAATGCACCAAAGGTCTTAGAGGTTTCTGTAAACAAATTGTTAGAATAAAAAATAGGGGAAAGTATTAATGTGACATTGGAAAAGATGCCTACAGCGTTGTCAACGTTTGTCTGAAAATGTAACCCATTTTGTTGATATAACAACAAGAACAACGTGCGAAGATACTCTGTTTTATTTGGTTGATGGAGAATTCACTAGAGGTTAAGCCTGATCACTCTATGTCTCTATCCATATATTTCACCAGACACTAAATAATTCCACTTATCAAAACGAGCTTATCATCTACTAGACCAAGTCTGCCTAGGGGTGTTGTTTAATCAGGTAAAACCGAATCAATTAAAATTTAACCCAACCAAATGAATATTATTTTTAAGAAATCACAGTATATGTGGTTTGGTATATTAACCCATCCAACCAAATAAATCAAAAAACCGATTAACTAAAATATATTAGTATATTTCATATAAAATTTATAATAAAATCAATAATAGATACATCAGTTATTTTTTTTAATATGATATCAATAATTAAAACATCAATTTTAATATTTTTTATTTTGTTTAAAGTTACAAAAGATTAGTTTGTTTTTTTTCACTTTCATCAAATTAAATAAAACATAATTTTTATTTATATAAATATTTGCTAAAATATAGTAATGTAATATAATATTATTTTACTATTTTCTTACTTTTATTTAATAGTTAAATAACACAGAAAATATTGTATTTAAAGTTAGAATAAGAAATACATATTATATTTAAATATATCTGATTTTTAATCATATAAACTAAAACTATATTATAATGGGAGAGTTTACTCTCTCTCCTTCCGCCACGTCAGCGTTAACGAACCGATCGCCAGATGGGATAAGATCCACGGGCCGAGAGCGTGGACATGGGCAGCCTATTAATCGTGGGCGGTCAGGACGTTACATTATTATTCCAAGAGTTTACTCTCTCCCCTTCCGCCACGTCAACGTTAAGTGGGTCCCACGCAATTTTTTTTTAAAAAAAAATGTATTGCATGCTATGAGATTCGAACCCTTCACCTTAATGTTTATTTGATAGACATAACCAACTGAGCTACATGAGATTTTGTAATCTAAAAACTAAATTTTATATAATAATATTACATTTTGGTCTTTTTTAAGGGTGTTCACGATACCATGCGAGTGAATTCAAAACACGAGGAAGGTCGGGTGGTGATTGTAGGGTCAGTAAACAATGATTCGGAGACTTTGAAAAAATTAACGAACCGATCGTCAAATGGGATAGGGTCCACGGGTCGAGAGCGTGGACATGGGCAGCATATTAACCGTGGGCGGTGAGGACGTTACATTATTATTCCATGTCAACAAGCAAATTAAAGATTTCATCTCTACATATAAATTAGAATTTTTCACAAAGTAGTACAGAAAGTTTTTGGGATTAAACTTCCTGATCTTCAAACTATCTTATGTACATAACTTAATGTCGTAATCTTCCTGATTTTTATTCGGCTTTCTAATGAAAATTACACTTCACTTGAAGACATAACAAAACGAAAGTGAACTCAATGGAAGTGATGACTCCAATATACAATACGCAAAAAACAAAGATTTAAACAAGATACGAACAACAAAATCTCATACACACTTAAAGCATTAAAAACGGATCCGGCTCCGCGCTTGCACGGGGGCTATATTTCTAGTTTGTATAAAACAAGATAAAACGAAAATTGGAAGTATATAAACCTAACCTAACCAAATTAGATTTGATTTCAATATGATAGCTAATTTTTATAAACTGAAAAATCAAAAAACCGAAAAAGTTGAATTGAAATCCAGATTAAACAAGCCTAAATCTGTCGGATATAAGATATATTACGAAAATCCGAGTTATTGCATATTTTATCTCTGGTGGTTACTCAAGAATAGTAGTATAAGATTTTCGGGCTATCACAAGAATCTGATCTTTTTGTGAACGGTTTTGTGTCGAGGGCATGTTGCAACCTTTTTCATGTGTGATATGAACTCCTACAAGGTATGACGAATCAAAAGACAAAATACACCAACATAAAACTGTCGTTGTAATAGGGAATCTTGAGTTTTTGGCTAATAGGCAAATGAAGGAAGTGTATCTATGACCAGATCGCCAATTCTAATAACTATTTTTTCATGATGTGCTGTTTTAGGAAGAAAATGATTTCTTGAGGAAACAAAGTGTTTCACATGCAGACAACACCAGCACATGAGACCTCCATAATGCAGAGATATAACAAATGATATGAGATGGCATGTGAAATATACATCTAAAAAATAACATAGCCAAAATATTAATAGAAAAACTTATATAAGATATTTTACTCTTTTGAAGATTTAGAGGATCTTCCCACTTGGATTGGTTTTGGTATAGCTATTTTTGAGTTCTGGAATGGTGGAGAGCATAATTATTGGTCATGTATAATGCAAAAGCCGCAAAGTTCCTTTTGGTTTCCACTTTACGTTTTATATGTAAATGTAAATCATCTGTCTCAGATGCAGAAGTTGAAGAAGTTACCAAAGATGGTTATATAATTGAAGCATCCAGTACTTATGCTTTGAGCTCCTCTTTCAGAACTTGCTTAAAGACCGTGTCACTACATCAATTCAAACGGTAAATAATATGCATGGGCATTTTAACCATAAACCAAGAAAACATAATCAAATATTTTATCCAGATTTCCTGATATTTTTACCTAAACAATCCAAATTACCTAATATTTCTATCTGAAAAATATAACTTACCTAATGCTTTTACCCAAAATTATTGAAAAACTAAAAGCAAATCGGAATTAAAACAAAATCAGATTGGACTTTTTTTTGGATCTTCAAGTTGTTCGAGCTGAACTGAACTAAAAACAAAACAAAAAAAAAACTGAATTGTAATCAAACTCTAATTTTGTAAATGTTCGAATGGTTCTTGTATTTCTATATTCAAAAAGTCACAACCCAAATTAAACCAAAATATGAACGCTTGCTAGTTAAGAGCTTTGGAGAACCTAACAACAGCTGATGAATTTTCAATAGAGAAAAACTTTGTGCAAATTGTGACAATTGCAATACTAGAATCCACAGGAGTCAAAACTCTAAAGGGTGCTTTATTTAATTTATCTTAAAGAGAAAAATGGAATTAGAGGTAAGATTCTCATAAATGGAACAAAGGAAGAGATAGGTATAAATATTTGGTAAAGGATTTAGCTTTAGAATAAATTAACCGGAGAGAGAGAGAGGGTGGGAACCCACCACAGACGATTGATCGGCCAACATCGTAAAGAAATCGTTTTTTTTTTAAAATCTCTCTCCACCCTTTTCTTGCAAGACACATGACTAATTCTAAGTGTGTAAGGGTGTTTCCCATACTACTATATATTCATGTGCTCACATGGGTTCCCTTTGAGGGAGATCAAGAAGAAAACTACCAAAGACACTCACTTTCTTACCTTTGTTGTTTCCTTTGACACTGTTACCACCCTTAAGAACTTTCCATAAGTGCATCACAACGGCTACAACAACGAGGACGAGTAAGGAAACTGGTTCAGGATCCACGATGCCTCAGAACTGCATAGCACCAAGGCCTGAAGAAAATGGCGAAGCCATGGGACAAGGTTTGACAGATATGTCAGAAACACAGAGCAAGTCTGTGTTAGTCACTTCACAACCTGGTCTCCAGCTTTCCATGTACCCCATAACTCTCAAGGTGTGTGTGTCTCTCTCTCTCTATCTAACTCTCATAAGAGAACCAGTTCTGTTCCCTTCCTTTTTGCAAAGAAATCTCATAAAGAAATATTACTCTCTCTCTCTCTCTCTCTCTCTCTCTCTCTCTCTCTCTCTCTCTCTCTCTCTCTCTCTCTCTCTTTTTCTTTAGCTTGGTAGTTGGTTCTTACAGAGCTTTCCTTTGATTTCTTTGTGGTTCTACAGTTTGAGGAGGTTGTGTACAAGGTTAAGATAGAGCAGACAAGTCAGTGTTTAGGATCATGGAGCTGCAAAGAGAAGACAATTCTGAATGGAATAACGGGTATGGTTTGTCCAGGAGAGATTCTAGCTATGTTAGGTCCATCAGGCAGTGGCAAAACAACTCTTCTCTCAGCTCTTGGGGGCCGCCTCTCCAAAACTTTCTCGGGGAAAGTCATGTACAACGGTCAGCCTTTCTCTGGTTGCATCAAGCGAAGAACAGGGTTTGTCGCTCAGGATGATATCCTGTACCCTCACCTCACGGTTTGGGAGACTCTCTTCTTTACAGCGCTTCTACGGCTACCAAGCAGTTTGACCAGAGACGAGAAGGCTGAGCATGTGGACCGAGTTATCGCTGAACTCGGATTGACTCGCTGTACTAACAGCATGATAGGAGGACCACTGTTCAGAGGAATATCAGGAGGGGAGAAAAAAAGGGTCAGCATTGGTCAAGAAATGCTGATCAATCCTAGCTTGCTTCTTCTTGATGAACCAACTTCAGGTCTTGACTCGACCACTGCTCATCGCATAGTGACCACAATAAAAAGGCTGGCTTCTGGGGGAAGGACAGTAGTCACCACCATTCATCAGCCATCAAGCCGCATATACCATATGTTTGACAAGGTGGTTTTGCTGTCTGAAGGTCGTCCTATCTACTATGGCCCTGCATCTTCTGCTATGGAATATTTCAGCTCTGTTGGATTCTCCACTACCATGACAGTTAACCCAGCTGACCTTTTACTGGACCTTGCAAATGGTAAAAGACCCTTCTCTTTAAGCTTCTAGATGATGAAAACTGAGAAATAAATCCTTTTTAATTCATCAAAACTTCGTAAACTACAGGAATACCACCTGATTCTCAAAAGGAGACATCTGAACAAGAACAGAAAACAGTAAAAGAAGCCCTTATTTCAGCTTATGAGAAGAACATATCTACTAAACTCAAAGCTGAACTCTGCAATGCGGATTCCCATAGCTACGAGTACACCAAAGCTGCTGGTAATTTTCGCTTTTTTTTTAAAAGTAGTTCTTGTATTATTCTGCTTCTGCTCCTCTACCTACATCACTAATAATCTAACGGTATCTGTTCTTTAAATGGAGCAGCAAAAAGTATCAAGTCAGAACAGTGGTGCACAACTTGGTGGTACCAGTTCACTGTTTTGCTCCAAAGAGGGGTCAGAGAAAGGAGATTCGAATCTTTCAACAAGCTCAGGATTTTCCAAGTCATCAGCGTGGCTTTCCTCGGTGGTCTTCTATGGTGGCATACTCCAAAATCTCACATTCAAGATAGAGTAAGGCTCTTCTTCCAAAGAGAACTGTTACTACCCTTCTTCCCATCACATATCTATTAGTGTCCTAACAATCATTCTACATTGCAGACTGCCTTGCTCTTCTTCTTCTCAGTCTTTTGGGGGTTCTACCCGCTATACAACGCGGTTTTCACATTTCCACAAGAAAAGAGAATGCTAATCAAGGAGCGGTCCTCCGGAATGTACCGTCTTTCCTCCTATTTCATGGCTAGAAACATTGGAGACCTGCCCTTAGAACTCGCCCTTCCAACTGCTTTTGTGTTCATAATTTACTGGATGGGTGGGCTTAAACCTGACCCCACAACGTTTATCCTCTCACTACTAGTTGTTCTCTATTCCGTCCTTGTTGCTCAAGGTCTTGGCTTAGCATTCGGTGCTCTCCTTATGAACATCAAGCAAGCCACAACGTTAGCATCTGTTACTACACTTGTCTTTCTCATAGCTGGAGGGTATTACGTGCAGCAAATCCCTCCTTTCATCGTATGGCTCAAGTATCTAAGCTATAGCTACTACTGCTACAAGCTTCTTTTGGGTATTCAATACACTGATAACGACTATTACGAGTGCTCAGAAGGGGTCTGGTGCAGAGTTGGAGACTTCCCAGGAATCAAAGCCATGGGACTGAACAATTTATGGGTAGACGTGCTTGTTATGGGAGTTATGCTGGTGGGTTATCGACTCATGGCATACATGGCACTGCATCGAGTGAAGTTGAGATAAGAAAATGCAGCCAAAGGTAACCGCAAGAAGCTCCAAAGAAATTTTTCTCCCCACTGCAACCAAGGAATAATATTAGTACTAGAAAAGATTAAGTCGTCGAATTTTGGTTGATTTTACTTAAGTATCCGAGATATATATATCCGACGACTTTCTTTTGTTTTAGGCTTTAGATGATGATAATACTCCTAAGTTTGAGAATAAAACAGTGAGATGATAATGTATGAGATAAGAAAGGGAAGCCAAAGTATATACTTGATTCCCATTTGCAAAATAGTGAAACGAAAGTGACTAAACTTTCGAGTCCACTCTCCTGTGGAGATGAGTGTTGTATCTTTGTGGGGTTCCTTAAAACATTCGGTCCACTCTTTATACCTTACTAGTCACCTGCAAGTGCATCAACTGGTGAAAACAATGAATCAGATAAGGATTAAAACAAGTTGCTGATACTTAGACAAACAATGACAGGACATAGGCAAGCACACCTGACCTTGGCTCTCATTGTCATCTCAAGTTCTCTACGGTAGTTTGTTGTTTCTTTTTTTCACAAAAAAGAAAAAACAAAGATAAGAGTGCGATCAATTATAACCCATTATAGAAAAAAAATGAAAAAGCAGACTTTCTAACTGCATAATTAAGTCAACATAGCTACAGGAATGAGCTTTCGCTTTCACGCAACGGCTGTTATACTTCACATTGTTAGCTACAAAATAATTGCACCAAAAGAAGAAGTGGGAGGCTATAGTGTTGTTTCAGGACAACATAGAGTAGTAAAGAAATAAAGAAAAATCAAGGAAAGATAAAAACAAATCATTGGATGACAAGGCCCACAAGATATGCTTACACATTAAGATGTGATTCACTTTAGTCAAGTGGAAGCTGATGCAACAAGACATCACAAAGAGAAATCCATGTCACTCTCTACTTTCCCTAGTGTCATTGTCATCACCAAGAAGAACCATCTAAGACCCCAAGTAAAAAACAGAAACGTCATTCACTAACCTCCTGCCTGCTGCTTTCTTAGACGTAGATACATCATCATCCTTGTAGTGATTTGCATACGAAAGCAAGAGATCACATGATCTAATCATGTTAAATGTTATAAAACTAGAGAGAGTAACGCAAGACGCACCGTGGCGATGGCCCTAACGCTTCCTCAAGGCACTCGCCATGGTGCACCATTAGCTTAAATATAAGCGCCTAAAGAGCTTCAAAGGTGCGCCTTGTGTTTTAACTTTGATGGAACCCTTAAAACATCTTGGAACTCTGTCACTACTTTGACAACCATTTAAATATCCTTATAACATAACGCTGAGATCATTAGAGTTTTAGGTTTTGTTGGAATTGAGCAATTGAATTTAGTTTTTTTAGTTTCAAGTTATTTGTTTTGGTGTTTTGGATTTTATCAATGTGTACATAACTGATTAATTAGTGTGCATGACTAACTCGTAGCTGACTCTATTAGTGTGCATAAGACTGTTTGGTATAACTGAATAAACTAGTGTTGTATACCAGTCTACTCTACAACTATCTTCTGTATGACTGTAAGTAACCAGAGAAGTAGTTACACGTCTCTAGCTAGAACATACACACACTTCTAACCTAGGAACATATATCAATAACCTAGGAACATCTATCAATGCATATCTAAGTTTCTCTATAGCTGTATATAACTAACCCATGTTTGAATGCATCCTATCCATAAGGTGAGCGCCTTGGAACGCCATGCCGCAAGGCGCATGGCTCCAACCTCCTCACCTTAGAGCGCCATGAGCTATTTAAAACTCAGCACGCATTGTCACTCACCATTTGAGTAACGTCATTCACTAAGTCCTGCTTCTTTCTCAGACCTAAATACATAATCATCCTTGTAGTGATTTACATATGAAAAGCATGAAAACATATGATTTAGTCATGTTCTTCCACTTTATATATGTTATAAAACTAGAGAGAGTAACACTAGTTGCTGTTTTTAGTGTACTAAACTAAGATACAATTAAACACAAGGTTAACTACCTGAACAAGATAACACATATCAACTAGAGAGTATGAAGAAACGCCATCACCTTAAAGTCATATATATTTAACCAACTTGGTGAAAAGGATTGTCATTCACCATTTGAGTAACGTCATTCACTAAATCCTGTTGCTTTCTTATACCTAAATACATCATCATCCTCGTAGTGATTTGCATACGAAAGCAAGAGACTATATGATATAATCATGTTCTTCCCCTTTATATATGTTAAAAAAAAACTAGAGAGTAATGCTACTTTCTGTTTTATTTTGAGTGTACTAAATTAAGATACAATTAACCACAAGCCTATGTACATAGCATAAACTAACCAGAGAGCATGGAGAAATGCATCTCCTTAAAGTCATACATATTTTAACCAACTTGGTAGTGAAACTCATTGTCATTCACTAACTCCACCTGCTTTCTCAGACCTAAACACATCATCATTGTAGTGATTTGCATACGAAAGCAAGAAAACATATGATCTAATCATGTTATTTCCATTTAAATAAAACTAAAGAGAGTAACAGTAGTTGCTGCTTTAGTGTAATAAATTAAGATACACATAACCACAAGCTTAACGAGATAACAAGCTAACTTCTACATTTCCACTAACAAGAACTAAAGCAAGTTGACTGGTACAAGGGCTTATGGTTCAAACACCACACTTCAAAGTTTGCTTTCTTCACTTGGTTAGCGATTAAGAACCACCTAACAACTGGTGACCGAATGCTCCTTTGGTCCTCTAGAATAAATCCAGCGTGTGTGTTCTGCAACCAGTTGGAAACTCAGGATCATTTGCTTTTTGCCTTGTCCATTTGCTGCTGAGGTATGGTCTTAGTTAACTAAAGGCCTTCTCACTAGGAATTTCACAACTAACTCGGCAGAGATAATAGAGATCATCAAAGATAACAGTCAGGAACTTCTCTCCTTATTCCTTACTAGATATGTCTTCCAACTCACGCTACACTCTATATGGTGAGAAAGAAATGACAGAAGGCATGGAGCCACTCCAACAACAGTCTCGGTAATGGTTAGTATGCATGATAGACAGATACGATAAATGTCTCTCTTTCAGATAGGTCGGGGATTTCACTTTTGTTGCTGCCTTGGTGATAGGGATAAGTTTAATCCTAAGTATAGTTGTAGTACTTAAGAGTCAATCCATCCTAAGTCGATTTCAAACACCAAGAATACAGGTCATCAAGCTTAATCTAAACAATTAAAAAGATAGATGATTGGTAACAAGTTAAGAACCTAGAAACTTAAGCAAGATATGAGTGCAAGAATCAAACTTTCAATCTATAACTAAAGATGGATCCATGAGCAAAGGTAATTGATATCGGGTGATCAAGCTTCAGTCTAGGATGTTCAAACAAAACAATCAACAAGTCTATAGGTCTAGAACTCATAGAATATACTAATCCACAGTCATGGCAATATTCCCTATATTAATCAAGCATTAAACATCAATGGTCATTGGCCTAACACAATCAAGCATGCATGAATCACTAGTCTACTAACCATCTAGCAGTCATAACATCAAAGGTCTTTGGTTATTCATGCTAGAGCAATATCAAGTTGGTTGAGACATTTTAACAAACATTTGTGGTGAATAAAATGTCTATAGATCTAGTTTAGACTTGATCACTCTAAACTAGCATTAAGGACACTTAATAAGCATAGAACAATGTTAATCAAGCAAGAGACATCCTAAACATCCACTTAATCACCCTAATCTACCTAACCTATAGATCCAATATGAGTCTACTCACTAATATTCATGAGAATCCTTAAAACCATGGTTGATTCAAAGTTAAACATGATTAGAAAGCAAGATCCCAGCTTTAAACACAAGAAACAAGATAGAAATAGATTAAAGTAGGGATGTTAATGTAGGGTAAAATAACCCAGCCCAGCCCAGCCCAACCCACAAATAACCCAACCCAGTTTATACCCAACCCGCGAAAACCCAAAAACATCAAGGATGAAATTCAAACCCAGAAAATAACCCAGTAGGATATAGGTTTACCCATGGGTACCCAAATTACTATATTATTTATTCTAAAAATATCATATAGAATATTGATATCATTAACATGAGCTTTAATATTTCAACAAGATTTTGTAGTTTTGACACAAAACTCGTTTTTTGCGGTTTTGACGAAAAAATCTATTTTGCGATTTTTTGCGGGAAAATCCTTTTTGCGGTTTTTGCGGGAAAAATCCTTTTTGCGGTTTTTTGTGAGAAAAATTATTTTGGCGGTTTTGGCGGGAAAACTCATTTTTGCGGTTTTGGCGGAAAAAATCATTTTACGGGTTTGGCAGGAAAACTCATTTTTGCGGTTTTAGAGGAATAACTCATTTTACGGTTTTGGCGGGAAAACTCGGTTTTGTGGTTTTGGCGGTAACTCATTTTTGTGATTTTAGCGGGAAAACTCGTTTTGACGGGAAAACTCGTTTTGACGGGAAACTCGTTTTTGCGGGTTTGACGGGAAAACTCGTTTTTGCAGTTTTGACGTGAAAACTCATTTTGCAGTTTTGGCGGAAAAACTCATTTTTGCGGTTTTAGCGGGAAAACTTATTTTTTGCAGTTTTGGCGGGAAAACTCGTTTTTGTTGTTTTGACGGAAAAAATATTTTTTGCAGGAAACTCGTATTTGCGGTTTTGGGGGGAAAACTTGTTTAGGCGGTAAAACTTATTTTTTGCGGTTTTTGCAGGAAAACTCGTTTTGAGATTTTGACGGGAATACTCGTTTTTACGGTTTTGACGAGAAATCCCATTTACGGTTTTGGCGGAAAAATCATTTTAGTGGTTTTGGAGGAAAAAACTATTTTTTGCGGCTTTGACGGAAAAATTCATTTTTGCGGTTTTGACGGAAAAATAGTTTTTTGCAGTAAACTTGCATTTGGGGTTTTGGTGGAAAAACGTGTTTTTACGGTTTTGGCACGCAAACTTGTTTTTGCAGTTTTAGTGAAAAAAACTCATTTTTACAATTTTTATATAATTTATTTAAAATGGTGAAAAACATAATAATATAATGAAAAACCCATGGGTAACCTTTTGTATTTACCCAACATAAATATGGGTTTGAAATTTTATATCCATGTTTGACCCAGTTAGTTTTAGATTGGTAAAAACCCAACCCATTATCAATGGGTTTGGGTAACCCATGGGTATTTACCAAAGTTAAACATCCCTAGATTAAAGTATCAAACTTTCACCAAAATGGTCTTGAGTTTAGATGAAAAACAAGATACTTTCTAAAATTAGGTTTCTAAAAGTATTTATACTCCAACTCTAAAACTCATAGGCCCAGTTAACAAACCTAACATGGCCCAAAAAATGTCATGAAAACGTCCAAAAAAGGGTTCCAGAGCGGGTGCAGTGGCTCGTTGTGTGCACCCGCTCCAGCTCGCCGCGGCTTGCTTCACCCGCTGCGTGTGGTCGCTCCAGCTGACACGGATCAATGCCAACTTGCGAGCGGGGTGCCTCTAGCTGCTGCATCGACCCGCTCCAGACCGCCACGGGTGCCTCCAACCGCTTCATCGCCCCGTTCCAGTTCACCAGGATGCCGAGCGGGTGCCTCTAGCCGCTGCACCGACCCGCTCCAGACCGCCACAGGTGCCTCCGGTCTCTGCCACTTCCCGCTCTAGTCTCTTCTACACATCTAAGCATCATTTTCACCTCCTTTTTGAACCCAAATAGCTCCAAACACCTCCAAAGTGTACTCCAACACCTGATAAAAGCTTATGCATGCAAATGGATCCTAAAAATGCCTAAATGCTAACCTAAATGATTAAGATGTACAAAAATGAAGACTTAAATCAAGCTAAATGCACATGATATCATCTCCCCCCAACTTGTCCTTTACCTGTCCACAAGTGAATTTCTAGTGCAAAGGGAAAAAGAATGACAGACTGGGAGATTAAACCAAAAGATACTCTTCAAAACCATCAGTGTGACATCCTTACAAAGTATTACCAAGTAGCAAAAGCAGTCTCCTAAAAACTCTAACTTCTCTAGGCCTATCTTAACTCCTAAATCTTTACACTTACCACCAAGACTCCACAAGCAAATCAATCAACCAACCCTCACATTCATTGGCACAAACATAATGGTGAACTCTTACAAATGGGGACTTGATCTCAGTCATTTGGTTTGGTGAGTGAAAATGGTCTAATGTGAAGGAAGAGAAGGTTCCTAATGCATCTTTTCAAAGTGGCTCACTCAAGAACATGACTTGATCAATATGTAAAATTTATCTAAGACCAGGAGCAATTCACGCATACATAGACCGGTTCTCATCAAACTACCCTTGTCCTAGGTGATTTCATGCTCTACCCTTCTTCTCCACCCCAATGTCCATAGATAACACTCATCTCACACTCACTCAATGAACACTCTCTTTTCCATTTCTTTATCTCAACCAACTAGGGACTTTCTATCTTCGATAACTCTTATAGTAGCTCTTCCTTTCCCCATTCTCTTATTGTTTCTTTTTTTCTTTCTTCTTTGGGGTATCTATTTAACAAACTTAGAGGTTTTCTTTTCTTGTTTCTTTTCTGTCCCTAGAGGCTTCTCTTTTCATAACACTCTTTTTGTTCATCTCTTTTCCCAAATACAAGATCTTAACTCACAAGCACACAAACCCAACTACCCTCCTAATCGCTAGCTCAAATGAGGTCCTAATGCTAGCAAAAGATGAGAACAAATCTATGTCGCTCCCAATACACTCAAGATTTTGCCACATGACAAGCTATCAATAAGAGACCTCACACAAACAAATCAATGGTGGCTTCAAAGAATGGCAAGGGGTAATGGGTGTGGGGTGCCATTTGGGTTATCAACAGGATAATGAATGGAATAAGGTAACCCAAATGTGTATCAGATCCATGACTAAGTATGTAAATGCCCATGTGCAAGAGAATTAAGACTCATTAAACTCTTATTCATTTGGAGTTGGTTTCAAGAGTAAGCAAGTTTCGTCAATCCAGCAAGTTTCAAGAGGAGTTTTCAAGGCTCGAAGTGTGCAAGTCTTTTAAAAAAATGCTCAGGCTACTTACCAATATTGATAAGGGTGTCACATTGAGTTTTTTGCATGAGTTCTTTCTTGAGCTTATCTCCCAATGTATGAATGCTATCCTTAACAATGCAGATGCTATCCTAACAATGCAGATGCTTTGTTTTTTTTATGCAATAAGTCTATGCAATGCAACACTCAAAAGATCAAAAACAAAAGGGGATATTAGCAACTTGGTGCTCTCCCCCCCCCAACTTGATACACCACAGTGTCTGGACGTCCAAGTATAGGATAGATACCAAAAATAAAGGTGAATAAAAAAGAAAGTATAAAATGCTATATACAAGAGTACCTTTTAGCTGTAGGGGTTGTACCCGAAGGCATCATCCCATGTGTCATCGGGGAAGGAGGTGTAGTACCCTTGAGGACCACTGGTAGCCTCATCATCATCGCCTCCATCATCAGTACAATCAAAGGAGGGTGAAAGGTTGCCTGAGTTGGACGGGGGAACAATGGGGTTTTTTCGCAGTCGCTCAAGCTGGGCAGCGGAGAGTGGGGGACCTAGTGCCAGAGAGGGGGTCCTCCACATGATTATAATGGTGAGGCTGGGGTGTCCTCATGACAAAGTCTTCAGAGCTGCATCCAGCTACCCCTCCCTTGACCAAAAGATCAGTCACCTTCTTCATGAACTGAGCTGAAGCTTTAGCTTGTGACTTCATTGTTTTCTTCAGCTCTTTATACTTCATCTTGAGCTTGAAGAACGCTCTGTCTTGAGCTTTGTTCCAGCGCTGCAACTTCCCAATCTGGTCATGGGTGTCTCGAAGAGGACCCGGTGGAATGGCTCCTATGTACTGATCAAAGTGATAGCGAGGAGGTCCATAGAGAGGAGCAGGGTCCTCATGGATGTCATCAGCTCTCACACCAGCTCTCTTCCTCATGTTCAGTGCTATGGGGTCCAAGGGGCCATGGGGTCCAAGAAACTCTCCATGAGCAATGTCGAAGCTGATTATCCCCGGGTTGTCCAAACTGGTGAGCTTTCTGTTCGGAAGCAACAACTCGACCGGTGTCTCGTGGAGCAGGTAGAAGTAGACAAGGCTGCCTTCATATCGCCCGTGAAGGTATGTGGCAGTCCGCAGGTAAGGACCATCTATGAATAATGGTCCTTTGGCATCATTGCCCAAGTCTATCCCTCTAGCTATGAGAAGAGGGGTGATCATACCACCAATACCAATCTGAGGGCCCGGGTCAGTTGTCGTCCATGCCCAATCCCGGTAGTACATTAGGCGCCGCACGAAGAACCCCACCATCCCAAAGTCACTAAAGGCATCAATGCTAGGTAGACCAAGTTGAGCGGGTGTGGAGAAGGTTCTGAGGGCTTGGTAGAGCAGCATCAACTCTTCTTCGTTCACTGTGTCGGGTTCCTTCCTTGGGAAGAGAGTGTGGACTAGGATCTGGTGGAGATAGCGCACGGAAGGATGTATTATGGCTGAATTCTTGTCATGCCCTGTAGCATGCTTGTTCCCCGTGATCAACTTCCATACATTCTTTGGTACATCCCTGATCCTAGGGAGATTGTCTTCCTCCATATCTTGAAGCCCCATCACTTCGCCAATTTCTCTGAAAGTCATGTGCTGAGTTTTGCCATTGACCTTGAACCTGATCCTTCCCCATCCCTCACTGATATGCTAAGGATCAGAGTGGAATGTAGCGTCGAGGGTGGCCAAGAATTTACAAGAGACTTCTTGGTGGGTAGGGTGTACCATAACGTAGAAGCTAGGCATGTTCAGGAGCTCTAACAAGGTCTGAACATCTTGATCAATCCCCAATGATCTCATCATCTTGGTGTCGGCGAACCGTGTGGGAAGCCACGACACACCATTCATCAAGTGCTCATACAGCTGGGAGGCACTTGGTTTGATGCTGCGATCACGATCAACAACGACCTCCTTTCCTTTGGAGGTGGAAACCCTTACTCTCTTGTGAGGAGCTGGTTCTCCCGCACCACTACCGGTACTCCCTGGTCTCGTAGAGGATCCTGCACCTCTCCCTGTTTCCTTCTCCTTAGAACTCGGTGCAGCATGAGGTTGCTGCCTTGTTGCCTTATCACCCCGTGAGAAAGTCGGTTCAGCCGGCAAAGTTTTTCCCCGCAGGGCGGTCTCCCTTCTAGCAGCTTCCGTTTTTCAGCTTCCATCTTTTCCTTGTTCTTGTGTCCTATAATTCCTGCCAAAATGGTGAAGCTTGATAGAATGTTAGCATGATGGAATTGGAACAAGGTGAAGTAAACAAAGGAGTCAACATCTCAATAAGAAATTGCATGAAAGTTACAATTAAGCAAAACTCATAAGGCAATTTGGTTCTAAATTGAGTAGACACTTTGTTGAAGCCCTAGTACATCTCAATTGCTCAAGCTATGTGAAGGTTAACATGAGGAAGAGTCAATTTCGAAAATCTCCAAATCTCAAGAACCCTAATTTTCAAAACTCAAATTTCACTCTAATCTAACACCAATCAGTCAACCCATCATCCTATATAAGCTTTCCCTAGTCTAAGGTATGAGAATCAAGCCAAAGAGAAATAAAGAAATCAAATTTCAATTTCTAGGGTTCTTGAGTCTAAAATCTGGAAATTTGAAATTGCATACCTTGCTTGAAGTTAACTTGGAATCTGGAAATAGACTAAGGGATTGAAAGCTAAGAGTTGTGGAGAGCAATGAGATGATTTGATGAAGATTGAGTGAGTTTGTGATTTTGGGAGTTGAGAGAGAGTTTGCCTTAGGGGTGAAAGTGGGGAACTGAATCGTGAGAGAGGGAGAGAGGGTGTAGGGTTAGGGTGAAATAGGTGGGTCCCACAAAATTATAGGGAAAAGTGACTTACCTGGGCCCATGATGAGAAGGTGGAGCGGGTGTGGTCACCCGCAGGAGCTACCCGCGCCGTAACTCCGGTCTTCGCGAGCGGGTAAGCTGATCGCGGCCACCACCCGCGCCAGACAGGGTTGGGGAGTTCTGGCTTCGCGAGCGGGTGCTTCCACCCGCAGTGCTCACCCGCTGTGGATGAGTCTGAGCCTAGAGCGGGTGATGTTACCTGCTCCCTACTCCCGCGCCAGAGTTCGACATAGTTAGGAAATTTGTGAGCGGGTGGCCTCACCCGCAATGGACACCCACGCCAGGGTGGAAGCGGGTAGTTCTGGCCGCTGTGCGCACCCGCTCCAGACATGCTCGATTCTTGCGTGTGTCGCGAGCGGGTAGGCTCACCCGCGCCGTTCACCACGCCAGGGTGGAGCGGGTGGCTGGACCCGCGGTGTGACCCCGCGCCATCCTAGAGCGGGTCAGCCTACCCGCTGCATCTACCCGCTCTGCACCCTTTTTATAGCTCTTCTGAAGCTGAAACACTTATTGACCCCTGTTATTGTTTGATCGACCTGAAACAACTAAGAACACAAATCAAAGGTTCAAAAACAAGAAAGTTTTAAAAATATATACATAGAGATAGACATGGGACTTCCTCCCAAGTGAGCTTGTTTTAAGTCTCTAGCTTGACTTTCTTGCTTGTGTGATTAGGCAGTGGAAGAGTTGGAGAGTGAAACAGATGTTCCTTCTGATAGAACCAAAATAAGGATTACTCTTTCGGTACGGATGATATGGACTCCAAAGAGAACTGTTGAATCGAGAGGTGACACTAAGGGTTACAGAATAGCCCAAAGATACTACCAGAGATTCGAAGGTTGCCGGATGTGACGCACCGGTCCAACACAACGAAGTGGCTCGCTTGGAGATAACCTCACCAAGTGAAATATGAATGTTCTAACCAAAGAACAATGAGAGAAAACTCAAAAGAGAAATAGAAAAAATCGATGTGATAGATTGATCAAAGAGTTTACATATTTATACTACTTTGAGTCAAAGAGAGAAATAAAGAAAGCACGGAAAAACATTACATAGAAAATAGATATTTGACTAGATCTAGTCAAAGTGTGGAAAACAAGAGAAGACTAGTCAAAACTCGGAATTTGATGAAGACTTGGCAAGATTCATTGACTGTCCAGGTTCATGATGCGTCCAGGTTCATGCTGTGATGATCAGGTCGTCCGCAGTAAGGAGAAGGACGGACGCAAGGCTGCCCGCATGGTTGATCATCGATGATCCATGAACGGATGAAGAGATAGCTCGACCCAAATCTTCAGAGAGCCTAAGTAACATCCCTTTGGAGAAGTTGGATGCATCGATCATCATGAAATCATCAAAGTGGTCGGAAAAGTCGAGATCAGCCTGATCCGGTCGTGCGGTACGTCCCAAACGGGCCAGGAAAGATAGGCTAAGTCTGGAATCTGATTCTTCATGATGATCATGGGTTTTGGCTTGACTGTTGGCTCTAGAATAACGAATGGGTCGGGGAAGAACGCCTGTGGGTCGGCTGATTCGGTCATCAGGTCGTGGATCCATCCTTAGGTCGTGTCCGGGTGCACGCGGGTCGATCCGGTACACGGCTCTGTCCGTTGATCTGGTACGGTTGAATGGCTGAACCTTAATTGGACTGATCTGATCGTCCTGAGTCTGCTCCAAGTCATGGTCCAGGTCCTGGGTTCCATCATTCCCTCCCTCTTCAAAAGGATTTGACCACAAATCCGGATCATCTGCAAGAAAAGGAGATAAATCAGAAACATTAAAACTTGAAGAGATATCATACTTACCCTGAAGATCAAGCTGGTAAGCATTGTCATGGAGTTTCTTGAAAATTTGGAATGGGACCATCGACCCGGGGCATGAGTTTGGATTTCCTTTGTTCCGGGAATCGTTCCTTCCTCAAATGGACCCAAACAAGATCACCTTCCTGGAAGATCACTTCTTTTCTCTTCCTTGTCTGCAAGTCGTTTGTAGCCTTTGGTCTTGGCTTCAATGTTGGCCCGGACCTGTTCATGCAGCTTCTTGATCGTGTCCACCTTCCTCTTGCCATCTGTACTAACTTGTTCACTCAAAGGCAAAGGTAAAAGATCAAGTGGAGACAAGGGATTAAATCGGGTCGACGATCTATTTCTCCACGAGAACTATCATATAGCATCAGATCCCCACCAAACTATGACCTAGTGTCAAATCTCCATGATTTGAAAGTTATGAACTTATTTCTCCACGAATTACAATTTCGAATGTATTTCTCCCCGAACTGATTACTTCAAAACTTAATTACCCATAGACCATGGTTTTAATTGGTTTATTATTAACCAAATAGTTTAAACCGGCTAAACCAAACAAAAATTCATTTAAAACAATCTTTATTAAAGAATATTGTTTTCTTTCTTATTAAATTTCAAAATATAGTTTTTTTAACTTCAAAAAAGTTTTAGGTTTATATTTTTGTGTTTTCTGAAATTTAAAAAGTAAAAAAATTACATCAAAATTTCATTTTTATAAAGTTTAATAAAATCACAATGAACAAAAACCTTGTTAAATTTGTGTGTTTTGGAAATTTGAAAGAAAAAAAAAACAAAATTTGATAAAAATATATGTCAAAAAATCTAATTTTGTTGAAAATTGATTTACGTCAAAATTCAACAAAACATAGATTTTGACATATACTTTTACTTTCAAATTTGTTCATTGTAATTTTATTAAATTTTTGTAAACATAAAATCTTGATGTAATTTTTATTTTAATTTTTTTTAAAACGCAAATAATTTTTAGAAAATAGGAAAGCTTTTTTTTGAATTCAAAAAGGTCTATATTTTAAAATTTCAACAAGAAGAAAAACAATATTCTTTAATAAAATTGTTTAAAATGAATTTTGGTTTGGTTTAGCCGGTTTAAACTATTTGGTTAATAATAAACCAATTAAAACCATAGTCTATGGGGTAATTAAGTTTCAAAATATCGGTTTGGGGATAAATACATTCGAAATTGTTATTTCATGGAGAATAAGTTCATAATGTTAAAAGCATGGAGATTTGACACTAGGTCCATAGTTTGGTGGGGATCGATGCTATATGATAGTTCTCGTGGAGAAATAGCCTCATCGACCCGATTAAATCCATAAAACAACCTCAAAAGGAGAAAACTTAGTAGCTGAATGCAATGCATGGTTATAAGCAAACTCAACATGAGGCAAACATTCTTCCCAAGTCCTAAGATTCTTTTTAACCAAAGATCTAAGCAAAGCAGACAAGGTTCGATTAACTACTTCAGTTTGCCCATCAGTTTGCGGATGACAAGTTGTAGAGAAACATCAATCTAGTACCTAGCTTAGACCACAAGGTCTTCCAAAAATAGATAAGGAACTTAGCATCACGATCAGAGACAATGGTCTTAGGCATTCCATGCAATCTAACAACTTTCTTAAAGAATAAATTTGCAACTTGCACAGCATCATCAGTTTTGTGACAAGAAATGAAATGAGCCATTTTTGAGAACCTATCAACAACCACAAAAATAGAATCTCGTCCAGCTTTGGACCTAGGCAAACCAAGCACAAAATCCATAGAAATGTCTACCCAAGGATGAGAGGGAATGGGTAGAGCTGAGTACAAACCGTGGTTTGATGCTTTAGGCTTAGACTTCTTGCACACCACACATCGGCTACAGATCCTCTCAACATCTTTCATCAAACTCGGCCAATAGAAGTGGTCATGAACCGCCTTGTAAGTCTTCTTGACACCAAAGTGTCCCATAAGTCCTCCTCCATGAGCTTCCCTGAGAAACAACTCCCTCAAAGAACATTGGGGCACACACAAACGGTTATCAAAGAATAAGAAACCAGAATTTTGAAAGTATTTCCCATAAGCAACCTTGGTGCATTTTCGAAAAATCTCTTTAAAATCCTGATCAGAGGCATAAAGATCCTTGATAAATTCAAAGCCAAGCAATTTAGTTTCAAGGGCTGAGAGAAGAGTATACCTTCGAGACAATGCATCGGCCACAACATTCTCCTTACCTTGTTTGTACTTGATCACATAAGGGAATGTCTCAATGAACTCCATCCAACGAGCATGCCTCTTGTTGAGCTTCTGCTGACCCTTAAGATGTCTTAGAGACTGATGGTCAGTGTGGATGATGAACTCCTTAGGCCAAAGATAGTGCTGCCACGTTTGAAGGGCTCTCACCAAGGCATAGAGTTCCTGGTCGTATGTGGGGAAGTTGAGCATGGCACCTCCAAGCTTCTCACTGAAATAAGCCACTGGTTTTCCATCCTGCATCAACACAGCACCAATACCAACACCAGAAGCATCACATTCGATTTCAAAAGCCTTAGAAAAATCTGGAAGTACAAGTAAAGGGGCATTAGTCAACTTCCCTTAAGGATTTCGAATGCTTCTTCCTGAGCTGGTCCCCATTTGAACCCCACATTCTTCTTGATTACTTCAGTAAGAGGAGCGGCCAAGGTACTGAAGTTTTGAACAAATCGCCTATAGAAGCCGGCAAGGCCATGGAAGCTTCTCACTTCACCAATGGTGGTCGGAATTGGCCAGTCTCGGATTTGCTTGGACCTTCTGCTCGTCCACTCTCAAGCCATCTGCACCTACAACAAAACTAGAAAGACCACATGATCTGTGCCAAAAGAACATTTTCCAAGGTTTAGCAAACAAATGTTCCTTTTAAGGACTTCAAGAACAGATTTCAGGTGCTGTTTTGTGCTCATCAAGGCTTTTGCTGTAAATAAGAATGTCATCAAAGTAAACCACAACAAAATGACCAATAAAAGACCTCAAGACATGATTCATTAGGCGCATGAAAGTACTAGGTGCATTTGTGAGACCAAAGGGCATGACAAGCCACTCATACAAACCTAGTTTTGTTTTAAAGGTCGTTTTCCATTCATCACCTTCTTTCATCCTAATCTGATGATAGCCACTTTTCAAATCTATCTTAGAAAAGTACTTAGAACCATGGAGTTCGTCAAGCATATCATCAAGGCGAGGGATAGGATGTCGATACTTTACTGTGATGTTGTTTATGGCCCGGCAGTCCACACACATCCTCCAGGAGCCATCTTCTTTGGTACGAGTAGAACAGGCACTGCACAGGGACTGAGACTCTCTCTGATGTATCCCTTCTCAAGCAGGTCGTTGATCTGTTTCTGCAGCTCCTTGGTCTCGACCGGATTGGTGCGGTACGCTGGTCGGTTTCGGTAGAGAGGCTGCCCGGGACGAGATCGATCTGATGCTCAATGCCTCTCACTGGTGGCAATCCCTTAGGATTTTCTTCTGGAAACACATCAGAATAGTCCTGCAAGATACCTAAAAACTCACTCAGAATCTTCCGGTGCAAGGTCAGAAGAAGATGAGGCCAAGAGAGACTCTTTATAAACAAGTAAGAGTATGGCTTTTGAGAGCAGAGAGAACTTCCTTACCTGACAATTCATTAATTACAAACAGAGATAAGGCAAGTTTCTACAATGAAGAAACATGCGTCTCAAGGGTTTAATCAGCAACTAAATTAGAAGTCCCTTAAAGTTCTCAATAAAGGTATCTAATCTGTGAAGTATGAAACACCTGAGTCATAAGATGGAATCATTATACAGGAAAGAAAAGGTGAACAAATAGCCCATCCAGAATAGATATATTCTATATCACTTAGATGAGACTCAAAAAAGAAGCACGTGACAGATAATTGAAGACCATCATGCACAATGCATCGTATCCTTAGAATACAAATTGCCACTAGGACTACAACTGAAGAGCCACAAAGAGAACATGAGGCCAAGAACATCCCGATGTGGAAGCCACATAAGCCACAAATCTATCAATACCATCCATATCAGGCCAACTAGAGAGTCGGAACTCTAGAACAATATGACTCCTATTACCATATTGTAATTCATCACAGCCCTACAATGAGGCCAACTCACAACTTCTGAAAGGGACGAGAAGAAGAAGCGCGTGCCACTAGTAACAAGCCAACGGTCTTCTGATAACACGAGTGTCACTTGCGACGCACATTTAGTGCAACTGCCTCACACCAATAATCAAAGAACAATACTTTATCAGAAATGGAGACATTCATAGAGTGAAAAGAGATTTCTCCTTTAGTTTCTTTTTAACATTGGATTTTTGGTATGGAAACACTCAAGGCAACGCCTAGTAACCAGGTTAAGCTGAACCTATGGCTTCGGCTCATTGCAATGAACATCCTCAATCAGGTAGGATCGGATCAGAGCCTCCTCGCACAAGGTCGAGCCAAAACTCATCGAATCACACCATGCGGCCTCTCATCAAAGCATGGGATCAAGGACTTCTACGTCAAGAGAATGCATTACTAAGTTAAACAAGAAGGACCTGGTGCCAATATGATGTGAGTCAAGATTGCTTCGATCATCAGTATACATACCACTGGTCCGAGATCCTCCTAATGTAACTTCTTCAGATCGACTTACTACCATTCTCAAGAGCACCATCACCTTATGGTTTGCGACATCGGTCCCGCAATAGTAGGAAGCCAGACCATCCTAAAAGTGAATTGAGATGTCAATACTGCTTCGTTTGGAATAGCCTAACTTACTGTCTTTCTCCTATCAACAGAGCCAGGACATTAGTCTTAAAAGCTATAGGTTTTGTTGTAGAAAGAAAGACTTTACCCTTGTCTTGGAATATTGCGGCTTAGGAAGCACAGCATCGGTTAATACGAAAGTACCCTCTCTTATTGACTGCCTTGATCAATATAGCACCGCCTTTGAATGTAGCTCTAGCCCATGGCTGTCAGTTAGATCATCTCAGAAGACGTCCAAGATACTTAACTGTGTCTTGATATGTCCCGGTTTGAGTACCGCGTGAGTAAAAGCAGGCCCATCATAAAGAAGTGGCGAATCTAAGGCTAACTACTATACTCAGCGCTACTAGAATCATCAAGGTCTCCATTATGCGCTGGGAATATGTTAGCCTCAACTACTTGAACATCTGAAAGCAAAAACGCTACCTGAAGTTTATCGCTGGATAGATTCTCACTAAAACGGTATATGGAATCAATAAGGGCAACCAAAAGACTGATTCTTCGCATAGAATCAGATAAGGAAAGCTCATCCCATGTATCAACTGGCCGCATCTCAACA